>JZKD02S2400046.1:329243-348611 GCA_000966675.3 Picea glauca
CCCCCTCGAAGAGGCTTATTATCTGAAATTATCTCTTTTTCAAGGCGTTGAGTACTTTTCCTGAGGATTTTCTATGCTATATTGATGTTTGGTTCTTAACAATCCCCATGCTGAGGTGGATATATAAATATAGGATGATGAGTGGGACCTCAATTGCATTCCTAAATAATATGATGAAGAAGAGGATTTTGAAATAGTGAATTCACAAGAATATTTTTCATTGCATGTGATTGATTCCATGCCTAAGGAGGAACAGGAAATGGAGAGTGAATTGGAAACTACATGTGTCAATCTTGGAATTGTAGCTAAGAAGAGAAGAAACAAAATCATCAAGGGAGGAGGTGCACATAGGATCTGTTGATTACATTGGTTTCCCTTATTCCATCACTGCAATAACTAGGTTGTAAAAGGATGGAGTGGCCAAAGAAGTTCCATCAGACAAGAATTTGTGGAACTGTATTTTTATTTCCCTAGTCTGTTGTCATCCTTTACTTATAGGTATTGGAAGCATGTGAAATGATACACATGAGGGGATAAATCCCATTGAGGCATAAGTCCTTGTTGAAGTGGAAACTATCCAAGCATGCATGATGATGGAGTCATGGACAAAGAGGGATATGATGGAGCAAAGGAAGGAATTTCAATAAGGATAAAAATTGCAATAATAAGAAGCACAAAGATGAAATTTGCAACAAGGGAAGGAGAGAGATTATTAAGAAGTGTTTGTGCCTTGGAGAACCAAGAAAGAAATGGGTTACTAGAAAGGAATTCTATGGAAGGAAACCATTGGTGAGAATAAGGCCAATGAATAATATTAAGAAGATAACACAAACAACCCTTGGTTTTTCATACATCATCATGTAGAGATGGTATTTCCATTATTAAGGCCCCAAGAAGAAGAGGTTATGGCATTTTTGAACGCAAATGTTAATAAGAAGAACATTGGAGAATATACGAATTTAGGCATATAGGTTCTTTCTTCCATGAGATTGCATGTTGCAATATATATGGAACTTGAAACCGTGAAAATTATATTGATGAAGGAGATTTTTCTAGAGAACATGGCATGTGTAGAGGCACTCCAATAGCTAGACATGTAGAGATACTGTGGTGAAATATACTCTGCCAATAGTAATAATGATGGAAATATTTTAGTGAGGAATAAGGATGAATAGTTAATTCGTTCACAATTGAATACTTATCATGTCATGGTGATGACAAGTGAGTCTAAAGAAAGAACCTATGGAAGAGGTACATGCAAGAACAATATTTCCCTTTTTTTTTTATGATTGTATTGCAAGTACAGGTTGGTTTTGCAATGATGAACACGAGGAAGAAAATATAACGTAGGTAAATGAGATTAAGTAAACTAGACATGACAATACAGGCAAGAATATGGATGAAACATAGCAAAGATAAATTGAAGAAACTACAACCTTGATGAAACTTTCAATCCTATAGGTTGCAACCTCAAAAAAAGAGGAATAAAAACATTATGAAGTAGCGAATATGCTTGAAAGTGTGAAGGAGGCAAAGACCTCACATGTTCAATAGATATATGATTTGGAACAAAACTTTTTCATACATTATATCACCCCATTCTAGTGTGCATTATCTTTTTGTTCATACTTCATTTTAGGACCTTATCTGCTAGGTTATGATGAAAGTTATGATTCTTGGCTCAAAGATGTTATACACTCATTATGTTTTTTATGATTCATTGAGTTATTTCCTTTTATGATAATTGAGAAGTTAGAAGACATTGTGGTTCATGTTTTGATAAAATATCATGATCTTCTTTGAAAACATAACCTTGTGCAAATTGTGTTTCCACATTGAGCTAGGTCAAAATATGGGAGTATACCAAATGAATGATAATTAATTTGTGGAAATTGTGCCCAAGGGAAATGACTCTTCCTCAATGAATATGGTCAACTTAGACCCAGTGCCTAGTGATCCTAGGAAGGGGAATATTGACTTGAAACACTTTCTAAGGTGAATTGGGTAAAAATACTAAGAGAGATTAGTTTTATTTCACCTGTTAACCATTTTATGACTCGTTTACTCCCAATACTAATTCATACCCAAGTGTATTATGGAGGGGGAATGATAATTCTAGGATATTTTCTTAGATGGGGTTTATTATCTTGTGATAAATTATAATAAAAAAAGTGTGCCTTATGTGTAGGGGCTAGAATTTGGAAGATTGATGCTTGGACAAAGATAATGGTTAGATATGTAAATTTTAATGAGGTTAGTATGGTAATTTCTCTAGCTTATTTGAGTGGTTAGATGAGGATAGGGGTGCACCTAACCAATGGGGGTATTGATGCCCAATATTTCACCTAGTAATTGATTTTTTGTCCCTTCATAATCCATCACAAGAGATGTCAGGAGTTGAGTGGACTTTTGTTATGGAGAGATGAACTTAAAGAGAAATCCCAATGCCAAAATGGAATTTAAAAAAAATGTAACTAATGTTGGATCATGTTGTCATTGATGTCAAAGGAACAATGCCTTGGCATAGCCTATTGATGTAGTGATTGATGGTTCACGTATTTTCATTGTTGTCAATGGATTGATGTCAAGTGGAGGCATAGTTATATGATGTCATGCATAGATGAAGATGGATCAATGTGCTATCATGGATATATGATGCATAGATAGATTGATGCATAGATGAATATGGATTGATGAGTTTTCATTGATATATGATGAATATATGGATTGATGCATTAATGTATTGATTGTTGGATCATGTGGTCATGCATGGGATCAATGACAAAGGGACAATGTTATAGTGATGTGTTGTCATGGGTTATTCTAGTTGGTCATTGTCTTGTTATGGTTGATAGGGAGTAAAAATGGATGAACTCCAAAGTGGTCCCCTTATGGTGAAATCCCTCATGGGAAGATTCTTTGCGGTTTAATTATCCTAGAAGTATGGTTAGAGAACCCAATATTAATTATGGAATAATGAGATAAAGATCAGTGAATTTTTTTAGTAAAACTATCCTATATGGATAGTGCTTGTCATGTCATTTCCAGTGGCATGTGGAACATCACATAACTCTTCACGGTTAGAAAGTTATGGCCTTGTGAAGTTGGAGGACCCTCATGTGTTGGCTAAAATCCCCAAAAGGTCAAAGAAGTCAAAGTGTTTACAAAGAAGAAATTATTTAAATAAATAAAGTGAAGTGATGAAGTCAAAGAGGATTATTTAAATAATAAAGTTAATGGAGAACTTTATAATTATTGAAAGTGGTTATAAGTGGGTTAACCTTAAAATAAGGAAAGTGGGTTAAGTAGACAAGTGGCCATGTGAACAAAGTGGCTAAGTGGACAAAATTGAATAAAAGTGACTATGTGGACAAAATGTTTTTGTGGATAAAATGGATATGTGGACAAAGTGGCTAAGTGGATGATTCTAAAGGAAGCTTCTTTGAGAGTACAAATAAGAGGCAAGGGTATCTTGTAAGAACATCTCTCTTGAGAATATATTGAAGATATATTCCGAGTAAGAGAGTGATTGCAAGTTCTCATGGATGCAACAAAATTTTCATAAGTCTAATATCTCGACGACAAAAGTTTTGAAAGTTCAGAAACCCTAGTTTCTAAAGGAGCAGGCCGGTTGTAGTGAGCCAGAGCAGGTATATACGTGGGCTACAGTGGGGGAGGGTGCGTACACACATGGGATGAAGGATATCAGAGCACGTACAGTTGGAGAAAGTCATGGAGACTTGAGTGTGAGTTGGTGCCAAGTTCTTGAAGTCTGAAGCAAGTTCCAAATATGCATTCTATGGGATCATATCTTCCATAGAAGTTCTGGTATGGTTACATGATTGTTTTGATGGATACTTGTGCTTATGGTATGGTGAATGCTTAAGGCATTCTTGGTATGGATGTCATGATATGGTTCATGTTGGTTGATTGATAGAGTGATCAACATTCTTATTTTTCAATACTGATATGGTTGCCATAGTATATTGGTTTCTTATACATGATTAAGTAGCATTCATATTGTATGGTTGAAAAGCATGAGTAAGTTGTTGGAGAGCATATATGTTGTGATTGGTTATGGTACAGATTGGACAGTGAGAGGTAGAAGTGGATGTGACTGAAGGTTGTAGAGGATCTCAATTTTTCGAGAGAAAACCCTAGTTGTTTAGGAGGCATACACAGGTTGCAGTGCATATGGGCCATGTACATACGCAGGTTGTAATATTGGTAGGGCACATACATACGCATTTTTCACTACTGAAAAGTCATGTACCTATTGATAGATTGGTATTTATTGAGGATTTAATCATTTTCTCAGTTGGTGTTGAGTTGTGTAAGTTAAGTCTTGCATTGCAGAGATGGTGCTCTTGTGGAGTTGATACTCTATTCAGTTGTTGTTGATAAATCCCAAGGATTGTAGTCCATAATAACAATAAAATTGTACATACATATTGTGTTCTTTGTGTTCCTTGTGGTGATGGATTATTTATGATCTATGTTGTTGATATATGTTTATATACAACTGGTTAGAAATTGAAATTAATAAGTGTTGAGTAAATTGTGATTGCCAACTAAGGTGTTTTGTGAAAGGAAGTGAAAAAGATACCCACATTGATTCACCCCCCCCTCTCAGTGTGATCGGTGTGTCCAACAATTGGTATCAGAGCAGGCCTTCACTATAGGCCTTAACAATCTTGGAGGAGATCCATGGACACACAAATGGATGATGAAGTTCCAATCCTTGATGAGGAAAATTGATGTAGGAGAATCGTCAACAAGCACACATGGAAAGACAACTTAGCGCCCTAGCGCGTCGTTGAATCATTTTGGAATCTTAAATGTTGGCGTTTCCTATAAATCATTTCTGAACTAATTGAAAATTGAAGAAGATCAAAATGCTTGGAATTGAATGATCACGAGTGATTTGGGAGTTTCATTCCTAGACTTTAATGTAACGGTGCTTAAGGGGTAGTTAGTTTTTCTTTCAGAAGATAGGTAGTCAGAGGGAACCCTAAGAACCCTCTGGGATAGGTAGGATTTTGGTACACAAAAATGAGGTTGTTGAACATGGAGGATAGTTGATATTTGTTAGGAGAAGAGAAAGTGTTGAGACTATGTAGCAACCCACCTTTTGTAAACACTTGTACAGGCATTCATGTTAATAAAAAAGAGATTTTTTTCCTACATATGGTTCTATATGTTTTGTGTGTTCTATGAGTGGTGTATGTGTGTTATGAGTGTATATTGTAGATGCATGTGTCTGGTTTCACCTCCAGGCGAAGATAGAATCCTCTATCTATGACTTTGTTGAATTGTTTATGGGTTCTTTAGGTTGTGCAAGGAGTGCAAAATAGACTCTTGAAATTTTGTAGCCAATGAAAAGAGTGTCCATATGAACTCTGTGGAGTCAGAAAATAACATGCCAGGAGGGTGCACCAGAGAAATAACAACTCAAGGGGAACCTTAAGGTTGTTGAATACCTTAGAGGATAAATTGTGCAGAGGAAGAACAAAGAGACGGAGTCATTGAGAACTCTGTAGAGCTCTGTCGGGTGGGCATCGAGCAAGTGCAAGTGTGCAAAAACAGAACTATTTTTTGAGTTCAAGGAGAAGAGTATGAGAGGAAGATACTCATAGAGTTACTGAACACTCTATAGAAAATGCTCAGCAAGGGGTTATTTGAGTGAGAGGTTATCAGGAGGGCACAAGAACCCTTTGAAGGGAGTAGAAGGGATGAGACCCTTAAGAGACTGAGTAAATCCAAAATCTCAAAAGAGATAGAATTAACTAAAATGAAGAAGAGACCTAAGTAGTTGGGCTCGTGGGAGGAACAAAGTTCAAGGCCTTTGAACACTTACAAATTCTTCCAAGTCGAAAGAAATAAATATCTTAGGACGAGTGATAATAGTCATCAGAATGGATGTTGGGATAAATATGGACTTTAGATCAATGTCCAGGGAAGAAAAGAAGAGAATAGAGGAGGGGAACATATCCCATCAATCATATATAAACACGGAGGATCAACAACCATTGGATCCAGGTGAGGTGAATGCACCTTAATATTTTCAAAGTGCATAGGAGAATGGGATAGTCAAAGTCTCAAAGTCCCAGATCTAGCCGAGACCGTCCATCATCAAGGTTGACAGGTCATGAAATATCCACAACTTCGGAGAAAGATCACTTCAGACATTTTGTGGATAAGGAGAAAGAGAAATCGTCGAAGATTCGAAGGCTAAAGTAAATCCAGGTCATTGGTTTCCAAGAGATACATTTTGACAAACCTGAGACTCCAGGAACATTCACTTCGGAAGATTTCAAGCATGGAGTGTGACAAAATCACGAAGTCCCGAAGGCCAAAGCAGATCGCAACCATCCATTGTAGAGAACACATGGTGAAATATTCATAAGTTCATAGGCTTAGCACTCTGAAAGGGAAGTCAATGAGAGCAGAGAAGATATGGACCGTCATATCCAAAGGGATGTG
Organism: Picea glauca; assembly: GCA_000966675.3. Lineage (NCBI taxonomy): Eukaryota > Viridiplantae > Streptophyta > Pinopsida > Pinales > Pinaceae > Picea > Picea glauca. The sequence continues at coordinate 335,727 of JZKD02S2400046.1, forward strand.
TGGTGGAAATCCATTATCTTTAGGTGAAATCACTAAGGGAGGAATGAGTGGGAAGGAATTTGAAACTTTTGAACCCTGAAGTGGGTCATGGTCGTCAGATCCAGAAGGGCACGCATCAACAGATCATGTACTTCAGTTGGAATTTCTCTGGGAGAAATTGAAGGTGGAGAGTCGAAACTCCTAAAGCCCGAAGAGCCGAAGTCAATCATAGTCTTCGATTAGTGGGATGACACATGTCGGTAGATCGTGAACTCTAGGTGAGAGAATTATGAGAGGAAGAAAGCAAGGAAGTTGATACTTCTGAAGGTCGAAGTCCTGAAGTGGACTAGATTCATTTATTCGAGGTGGACGCTTGGCACCCGATCTAGAACTTTGGGTACAAAATACTCTGGGGGAGAGAGAGTGTGTAGGAGTTTGAAACTCATGAATCCCAAAGGGATAAAATAAATCATAGACATCGATTTGAAAGGAGTAAATGCATTGATATATCGTGGAGATATGGAAGTGTCTATGAAAGGAGAAAAAGGTTCGATGAATGATAGTTAACCAAGGAAGAAAGAGGATAAATATTGGCCTTCAATCAAGAGGCAACGCCCGAGATCAAAATATCGACAGTCACACTTAATTGCAGGGCTATTGGGAAAATCATGAGCTCCTTCTCATGGATCCCTCTTCTATGTTGTTGAGATCCTCTAGGGTCCCAAACCTAAAATTGGAGTTGTCGACTTGCTCCTCTTCCTTGTTTCCTCTGCTTCCTTTCTGCTCTTGCAGGTCCTCTTTTGTTTCATCCTTCTCTGTTGACTACTTCTTGTGTTGCTTCCAGCATAAATATCTCAATATCCTCTATTTCTTTGTCCAGCTGGTCCACTAGCTGACACTTCTCCTTCATCTCATTCTATTTCATTTCCTTTCCATCAATTTCCAACTTGACTTGCTAGATTAGATGACTTTACATCTTTACCCTTTTCTCTAGGGCCTCGAGTTCTTCACACAAATCATCAAAATCCATGCTATCTATTGCTCTCTCCTCTGTTGTAGTTCCACATTCTACAATCATCTCTTTCTCAACTTCCTAGATAAACATTTGAGCCATTCCTCTGAATTCTCTTCTCCTCCTGCTATAGATCCCAATTCTACAGTCACTAGTACATTTGGGTCAAATTCTGACGACATGTTCGATGCAATTTCCACTTTATATTGTTGGGAGAACGACAAACAATAGACCCCCTCAAACGTCATTTCACATGACGTCACTCTTATGGCGACATAGATTTTATATTTATTGCGACGTTTCATGCTGACACGTGGTATCTCAGATTTGACTATCCAAACCCCATATAGTCGTTTTAAGACCGACGTCTTGGAGGTGGAAAGACCGACATACTCGACATGGAAAGAGAGACATCTTGAACGTGGTAAGAGAGACGTCTTGGAGGTGGAAAGAGAGATATATTGAGAGTCGCAAGAGAGATGTATTGGACGTGGCAAGAGAGATGTCTTGGGGGTGGCAAGAGTGACATCATAGAGGTGAAAAGAGAGATTTCTTGGAGGTGGCAAGAGAGACGTTAATATGTATCAGCTCCGATGTGGTTGCTATGGGAGAGACACTCTTGGAGGTGGCAAGAGAGACGTCTTGGAGGTGGCAAGAGCGACGTCTTGGAGGTGGAAAAAGAGACGTCTTGTAGGTGGCAAGAGACATGTCTTGGATGTGGCAAGAGCAATGTTAAGAGGTATCATCTCTACCGTGGTTTCTATGGGAGTGACACTCCAAGACGTTGCAATAGAGACTGTGTTGTAGGTATTTAAAAAAAAAAAATACAATATCAATACTGAGAGAAACATGTACATTAACCTTTGCTGAGATACTAGCCATATCAATATTTAAATCTATATCATCTGTCTTAGGCAAGGTTGGTTGAGGAGGAGGAATAACTTCCAATGGTAAAGGGGGTCTTGTCTAATGAGGTTTAGGATCNCCCCCTCGAAGAGGCTTATTATCTGAAATTATCTCTTTTTCAAGGCGTTGAGTACTTTTCCTGAGGATTTTCTATGCTATATTGATGTTTGGTTCTTAACAATCCCCATGCTGAGGTGGATATATAAATATAGGATGATGAGTGGGACCTCAATTGCATTCCTAAATAATATGATGAAGAAGAGGATTTTGAAATAGTGAATTCACAAGAATATTTTTCATTGCATGTGATTGATTCCATGCCTAAGGAGGAACAGGAAATGGAGAGTGAATTGGAAACTACATGTGTCAATCTTGGAATTGTAGCTAAGAAGAGAAGAAACAAAATCATCAAGGGAGGAGGTGCACATAGGATCTGTTGATTACATTGGTTTCCCTTATTCCATCACTGCAATAACTAGGTTGTAAAAGGATGGAGTGGCCAAAGAAGTTCCATCAGACAAGAATTTGTGGAACTGTATTTTTATTTCCCTAGTCTGTTGTCATCCTTTACTTATAGGTATTGGAAGCATGTGAAATGATACACATGAGGGGATAAATCCCATTGAGGCATAAGTCCTTGTTGAAGTGGAAACTATCCAAGCATGCATGATGATGGAGTCATGGACAAAGAGGGATATGATGGAGCAAAGGAAGGAATTTCAATAAGGATAAAAATTGCAATAATAAGAAGCACAAAGATGAAATTTGCAACAAGGGAAGGAGAGAGATTATTAAGAAGTGTTTGTGCCTTGGAGAACCAAGAAAGAAATGGGTTACTAGAAAGGAATTCTATGGAAGGAAACCATTGGTGAGAATAAGGCCAATGAATAATATTAAGAAGATAACACAAACAACCCTTGGTTTTTCATACATCATCATGTAGAGATGGTATTTCCATTATTAAGGCCCCAAGAAGAAGAGGTTATGGCATTTTTGAACGCAAATGTTAATAAGAAGAACATTGGAGAATATACGAATTTAGGCATATAGGTTCTTTCTTCCATGAGATTGCATGTTGCAATATATATGGAACTTGAAACCGTGAAAATTATATTGATGAAGGAGATTTTTCTAGAGAACATGGCATGTGTAGAGGCACTCCAATAGCTAGACATGTAGAGATACTGTGGTGAAATATACTCTGCCAATAGTAATAATGATGGAAATATTTTAGTGAGGAATAAGGATGAATAGTTAATTCGTTCACAATTGAATACTTATCATGTCATGGTGATGACAAGTGAGTCTAAAGAAAGAACCTATGGAAGAGGTACATGCAAGAACAATATTTCCCTTTTTTTTTTATGATTGTATTGCAAGTACAGGTTGGTTTTGCAATGATGAACACGAGGAAGAAAATATAACGTAGGTAAATGAGATTAAGTAAACTAGACATGACAATACAGGCAAGAATATGGATGAAACATAGCAAAGATAAATTGAAGAAACTACAACCTTGATGAAACTTTCAATCCTATAGGTTGCAACCTCAAAAAAAGAGGAATAAAAACATTATGAAGTAGCGAATATGCTTGAAAGTGTGAAGGAGGCAAAGACCTCACATGTTCAATAGATATATGATTTGGAACAAAACTTTTTCATACATTATATCACCCCATTCTAGTGTGCATTATCTTTTTGTTCATACTTCATTTTAGGACCTTATCTGCTAGGTTATGATGAAAGTTATGATTCTTGGCTCAAAGATGTTATACACTCATTATGTTTTTTATGATTCATTGAGTTATTTCCTTTTATGATAATTGAGAAGTTAGAAGACATTGTGGTTCATGTTTTGATAAAATATCATGATCTTCTTTGAAAACATAACCTTGTGCAAATTGTGTTTCCACATTGAGCTAGGTCAAAATATGGGAGTATACCAAATGAATGATAATTAATTTGTGGAAATTGTGCCCAAGGGAAATGACTCTTCCTCAATGAATATGGTCAACTTAGACCCAGTGCCTAGTGATCCTAGGAAGGGGAATATTGACTTGAAACACTTTCTAAGGTGAATTGGGTAAAAATACTAAGAGAGATTAGTTTTATTTCACCTGTTAACCATTTTATGACTCGTTTACTCCCAATACTAATTCATACCCAAGTGTATTATGGAGGGGGAATGATAATTCTAGGATATTTTCTTAGATGGGGTTTATTATCTTGTGATAAATTATAATAAAAAAAGTGTGCCTTATGTGTAGGGGCTAGAATTTGGAAGATTGATGCTTGGACAAAGATAATGGTTAGATATGTAAATTTTAATGAGGTTAGTATGGTAATTTCTCTAGCTTATTTGAGTGGTTAGATGAGGATAGGGGTGCACCTAACCAATGGGGGTATTGATGCCCAATATTTCACCTAGTAATTGATTTTTTGTCCCTTCATAATCCATCACAAGAGATGTCAGGAGTTGAGTGGACTTTTGTTATGGAGAGATGAACTTAAAGAGAAATCCCAATGCCAAAATGGAATTTAAAAAAAATGTAACTAATGTTGGATCATGTTGTCATTGATGTCAAAGGAACAATGCCTTGGCATAGCCTATTGATGTAGTGATTGATGGTTCACGTATTTTCATTGTTGTCAATGGATTGATGTCAAGTGGAGGCATAGTTATATGATGTCATGCATAGATGAAGATGGATCAATGTGCTATCATGGATATATGATGCATAGATAGATTGATGCATAGATGAATATGGATTGATGAGTTTTCATTGATATATGATGAATATATGGATTGATGCATTAATGTATTGATTGTTGGATCATGTGGTCATGCATGGGATCAATGACAAAGGGACAATGTTATAGTGATGTGTTGTCATGGGTTATTCTAGTTGGTCATTGTCTTGTTATGGTTGATAGGGAGTAAAAATGGATGAACTCCAAAGTGGTCCCCTTATGGTGAAATCCCTCATGGGAAGATTCTTTGCGGTTTAATTATCCTAGAAGTATGGTTAGAGAACCCAATATTAATTATGGAATAATGAGATAAAGATCAGTGAATTTTTTTAGTAAAACTATCCTATATGGATAGTGCTTGTCATGTCATTTCCAGTGGCATGTGGAACATCACATAACTCTTCACGGTTAGAAAGTTATGGCCTTGTGAAGTTGGAGGACCCTCATGTGTTGGCTAAAATCCCCAAAAGGTCAAAGAAGTCAAAGTGTTTACAAAGAAGAAATTATTTAAATAAATAAAGTGAAGTGATGAAGTCAAAGAGGATTATTTAAATAATAAAGTTAATGGAGAACTTTATAATTATTGAAAGTGGTTATAAGTGGGTTAACCTTAAAATAAGGAAAGTGGGTTAAGTAGACAAGTGGCCATGTGAACAAAGTGGCTAAGTGGACAAAATTGAATAAAAGTGACTATGTGGACAAAATGTTTTTGTGGATAAAATGGATATGTGGACAAAGTGGCTAAGTGGATGATTCTAAAGGAAGCTTCTTTGAGAGTACAAATAAGAGGCAAGGGTATCTTGTAAGAACATCTCTCTTGAGAATATATTGAAGATATATTCCGAGTAAGAGAGTGATTGCAAGTTCTCATGGATGCAACAAAATTTTCATAAGTCTAATATCTCGACGACAAAAGTTTTGAAAGTTCAGAAACCCTAGTTTCTAAAGGAGCAGGCCGGTTGTAGTGAGCCAGAGCAGGTATATACGTGGGCTACAGTGGGGGAGGGTGCGTACACACATGGGATGAAGGATATCAGAGCACGTACAGTTGGAGAAAGTCATGGAGACTTGAGTGTGAGTTGGTGCCAAGTTCTTGAAGTCTGAAGCAAGTTCCAAATATGCATTCTATGGGATCATATCTTCCATAGAAGTTCTGGTATGGTTACATGATTGTTTTGATGGATACTTGTGCTTATGGTATGGTGAATGCTTAAGGCATTCTTGGTATGGATGTCATGATATGGTTCATGTTGGTTGATTGATAGAGTGACCAACACTCTTATTTTTCAATACTGATATGGTTTCCATAGTATATTGGTTTCTTATACATGATTAAGTAGCATTCATATTGTATGGTTGAGAAGCATGAGTAAGTTGTTGGAGAGAATATATGTTGTGATTGGTTATGGTATAGATTGGACAGTGAGAGGCAGAAGTGGATGTGACTGAAGGTTGTAGAGGATCTCAGTTTTTCGAGAGAAAACCCTAGTTGTTTAGGAGGCATACACAGGTTGTAGTGCAGATGGGCCATGTACATACGCAGGTTGTACTACTGGTAGGGCACATACATACGCGTTTTTCACTACTGACAAGTCATGTACCTATTGATAGATTGGTATTTATTGAGGATTTAATCCTTTTCTCAGTTGGTGTTGAGTTGTGTAAGTTAAGTCTTGCATTGCAGAGATGGTGCTCTTGTGGAGTTTATACTCTATTCAGTTGTTGTTGATAAATCCCAAGGATTGTAGTCCACAATAACAATAAAATTGTACATACATATTGTGTTCTTTGTGTTCCTTGTGGTGATGGATTATTTATGATCTATGTTTCTGATGTATGTTTATATACAACTGGTTAGAAATTGAAAGTAATAAGTTTTGAGTAAATTGTGATTGCCAACTAAGGAGTTTTGTGAAAGGAAGTGAAAAATATCCCCACACTGATTCACCCCCCCCTCTCAGTGTGATCGGTGTGTCCAACAATTGGTATCAGAGAAAGCCTTCACTATAGGCCTTAACAATCTTGGAGGATATCCATGGACACACAAATGGATGATGAAGTTCCAATCCTTGATGAGGAAAATTGATGTAGGAGCAATGTCAACAAGCACACGTGGAAAGACAACTTAGCGCCCTAGCGTTTCGTTGAATCATTTTGGAATCTTAAATGTTGGTGTTTCCTATAAATCATTTTTGAACTAATTGAAAATTGAAGAAGATCAAAATGCTTGGAATTGAATGATCACGAGTGATTTGGGAGTTTCATTCCTAGACTTTAATGTAACGGTGATTAAGGGGTAGTTAGTTTTTCTTTCAGAAGATAGGTAGTCAGAGGGAACCCTAAGAACCCTATGGGATAGGTAGGAGTTTGGTACACTAAAATGAGGTTGTTGAACATGGAGGATAGTTGATATTTGTTAGGAGAAGAGAAAGCGTTGAGACTATGTAGTAGCCCACCTTTTGTAAACACTTGTACAGGCATTCATGTTAATAAAAAAGAGAATTTTTTCCTACATATGGTTCTATATGTTTTGTGTGTTCTATGAGTGGTGTCTGTGTGTTATGAGTGTATATTGTAGATGCATGTGTTGGGTTTCACCTCTAGGCAAAGATAGAATCCTCTATCTATGACTTTGTTGAATTGTTTATGGGTTCTTTAGGTTGTGCAAGGAGTGCACAATAGACTCTTGAAATTTTGTAGCCAGTGAAAAGAGTGTCCATATGAACTCTGTGGAGTCAGAAAATAACATGCCATGAGGGTGCACCAGAGAAATAACAACTCAAGGGGAACCTTAAGGTTGTTGAATACCTTAGAGGATAAATTGTGCAGAGGAAGAACAAAGAGACGAAGTCACTGAGAACTCTGTAGAGCTCTGTCGAGTGGGCATCGAGCAAGTGCAAGTGTGCAAAAACAAAACTATTTTTCGAGTTCAAGGAGAAGAGTATCAGAGGAAGATACTCATAGACTTACTAAACACTCTATAAAAAATGCTCAGCAAGGGGTGCTTTGAGTGAGAGGTTATCAGGAGGGCACAAGAACCCTTTGAAGGGAGTAGAAGGGTTGAGACCCCTAAGAGACTGAGTAAATCCAAAATCTCAAAAGAGATAGAATTAACTGAAATGAAGAAGAGACCTAAGCAGTTGGGCTCATGGGAGGAACAAATTTCAAGGCCTTTGAACACTTACAAATTCTTCCAAGTCGAAAGAAATAAATATCTTAGGACGAGTGATAATAGTCATCAGAATGGATGTTGGGAGAAATATGGACTTTAGATCAATTTCTAGGGAAGAAAAGAAGAGAATAGAGGAGGGGAACATATCCCATCAATCATATATAAACACAGAGGATCAACAACCGTTGGATCCAGGTGAGGTGAATGCACCTTAATATTTTCAAAGTGCATAGGAGAATGGGATAGTCGAAGTCTCAAAGTCCCAGAGCTAGCCGAGACCGTCCATCATCAAGGTTGACAGGTCATGAAATATCCACAACTTTGGAGAAAGATCACTTCAGACATTTTGTGGATAAGGAGAAAGAGAAATCATCGAAGATTCGAAGGCTGAAGTAAATCCAGGTCGTTGGTTTCCAAGAGATACATTTTGACAAACCTGAGACTCCGGGAATGTTCACTTCGGAAGATTTCAAGAATGGAGTGTGACAAAATCCCAAAGTACCGAAGGCCAAAGCAGATCATAGCCATCCATTGCAGAGAACACATGGTGAAAGATTCATAAGTTCATAGGCTTAGCGCTCTGAAAGGGAAGTTGATGAGAGAAGAGAAGATCTGGACCGTCATATCCAAATGGACGCATGGTGGAAATCCATTATCTTCAGGTGAAATCACTCAGGTAGAAACGTGTGGGAAGGAATTTGAAACTTTCGAACCCTGAAGTGGGTCATGGTCGTCAGATCCAGAAGGGCACGCATCAACAGATCATGTACTTCAGTTGGAATTTCTCTGGGAGAAATTGAAGGTGGAGAGTCGAAACTCCTAAATTATGAGAGGAAGAAAGAAATGAAGTTGATACTTCTGAAGGTCGAAGTCCTGAAGTGGAATAGATTCATTTATTCGAGGTGGACGCTTGGCACCCAATCTAGAACTTTGGGTACAAAATACTCTGGGGGAGAGCAAGTGTGTAGGAGTTTGAAACTCATGAAGATCGAAGGGATAAAATCAATCATAGACATTGATTTGAAAGGAGGAAATGCATTGATATATCATGGAGATATGGAAGTGTCTATGAAAGGAGAAAAAGGTTCGATGAATGATAGTTAACCAAGGCAGAAAGAGGACAAATCTTGGCCTTCAATCAAGAGGCAACGCCCAAGATCAAAATATCGACAGTCACACTTAATTGCAGGGCTATTGGGAAAATCATGAGCTCCTTCTCATGGATCGCTCTTCTATGTTGTTGAGATCCTCTAGGGTCCCAAACCTGAAATTGGAGTTGTCAACTTGCTCCTCTTCCTTGTTTCCTCTGCTTCCTTGTTGCTCTTGTAGGTCCTCTTTTGTTTCATCCTTCTCTGTTGACTACTTCTTGTGTTGCTTCCAGCATAAATATCTTAATATCCTCTATTTCTTTGTCCAGCTGGTCCACTAGCTGGCACTTCTCCTTCATCTCATTCTGTTGCATTTCCTTTTCATCAATTTCCAACTTGACTTGCTAGATTAGATGACTTTGCATATTTAACATTTTCTCTAGGGCCTCGAGTTCTTCACACAGATCATCAAAATCCATGCTATTTATTGCTCTCTCCTCTGTTGTAGTTCCACATTCTACAATCATCTCTTTCTCAGCTTCCTAGATAAACATTTGAGCCATTCCTCTGAATGCTCTTCTCCTCCTGCTATAGATCCCAATTCTACAGTCACTAGTACATTTGGGTCAAATTCTGATGGCATGTTCGATGCAATTGCCACTTTATATTGTTGGGAGAACGACAAACAATAGACCCCCTCAAACGTCATTTCACATGATGTCACTCTTTCGGCGACATAGATTTTGTCTTTATTGTGACGTTTCATGATGACACGTGGTATCTCAGATTTGACTGTCCAAACCCCATATAGTCGTTGTAAGACCGACGTCTTGGAGGTGGAAAGACCGACATACTAGACATGGAAAGAGAGACATCTTGAACGTGGTAAGAGAGACGTCTTGGAGGTGGAAAGAGAGACATCTTGAGCGTGGCAAGAGAGACGTATTGGACGTGGCAAGAGAGATGTCTTGGGGGTGGCAAGAGCGACATCATAGAGGTGCAAAGAGAGATTTCTTGGAGGTGGCAAGAGAGACGTTAATATGTATCAGCTCCGATGTGGTTTCTATGGGAGAGACACTCTTGGAGGTGGCAAGAGCGATGTCTTGGAGGTGGCAAGAGTGACGTCTTGGAGGTGGAAAAAGAGACGTCTTGTAGGTGGAAAGAGAGATGTCTTGGATGTGGCAAGAGCGATGTTAAGAGGTATCATCTCTACCTTGGTTTCTATGGGAGTGACACTCCAAGACGTTGCAATAGAGACTGTGTTGTAGGTATTTAAAAAAAAAAATACAATATCAATACTGAGAGAAACATGTACATTAACCTTTGCTAAGATACTAGCCATATCAATATTTAAATCTATATCATCTGTCTTAGGCAAGGTTGGTTGAGGAGGAGGAATAACTTCCAATGGTAAAGGGGGTCTTGTCTAATGAGGTTTAGGATCACTAGGATATGTCTCGGGTGTGTTATCACACGAACTTGCAATTATTGAGATAAAGCCAAAAAGATCAAGTGCAATCATGTGGAATAAGACTACAAAAATATACTAGAGAGTAAGTCCCTGTTTTTAGAAAGGATTAAAAAAATACTATACATTCTTGGGTACATCGAAACAAGTGTCATCCAATACAAGATCGTATATACCAATGAGATAGTTGAGCAACATAAATTCTAGAGCCTTCACTGAAACCTCTGACAATTTGTTTGACATTTAGCAGACAATTATATCATCAATAATACAACTTGAATTCATTGCAGGTATTTCTTTGTATCATTTGGCTAGCACAACAACTTCACACATAACATGCAAGTGTTATGTATATATACATTGAGCAGAAGAGAAAATTCATAGAATGCAAATTGTAGCAATTTGAAATGACCATAACAGATTTGGACTCCAGATATAAATCACATAATCTCTCATGCCAAGACATTTGAAAATGTCAAACCATGTAAACTTCAATATCCCAATACTTGGTCAGAAAAAGGGGTGAAAAAAGACAAATTTAAATACTTCAACAACTATAGTAGATTTGGCTTGTAGATATACAACACATATATATTCCAAGTTTAGTTTCAAATAACAACCAATGTTACTATTATATACACATCTAATCCATCTAGTTTCAAATAAAAATCAATGTTAACTGGCATATACATAGTTAATCCATGTAGTAGATATATTAAGTGACTAAACATCATAGTCATTTTTCAAACATGATCCAAGAACATGACAGGCCAAAGCATAATATTGTGAATTTGTCCAAAAGGCTTCATGTATTGTACATTATGAGGAAGGTGCACATCCAAACTGCAGCCGCTCTCACAAATTTCAGATAGAATCTCAGAAAAAGAAACATCCATATATCGAATTACTATATTCAATATATACACGATATTTTATTCAAGTCTGCAGATGCATCCATTTAGCTATAATTATTTACCCGCTCACATTCATCAATCCATTCGGAATACCTGCAAACATTTTTAGAAATACAAATGGCTAATTCATCCATAGAGCTATTTATTACCCCATTGCATATTAAATCCCTCTCCTCCAATTCAATAAGGATGACCTTTGTTCAATAATTAAAACCTCTATAAATATCAACTATTCAGTTGATCTAACTACACTACCAAAAAAAAGGCATGTGCCAAAACCCAAACATTAAAATATATGGTTAAGAAATCTTACACGCCAATGGGCTCGCTCAATGTTTTCAATTCCAATTAATCCAAGAGAGGATATTATGTTCAGTAAGGGCTCAAAAGTAGAAAAGTCACTTGTGAAAAATAATACTACGTAAAAATAACCTTAGGAAAACACAAAAAACTGCACTGACCATTTATTGAGGTGTTGAAACTCTCCTGGCATATCCTGCATGAAGCCTCCCCGATAAGATCTTTATGATCCCTGAATGAATAAAAATGTGAGAGCTGGAAAAATGTCAAACTGCAAGACTTCATATAGTCAACGGACTAAATGAAATTATAGTCAAGGCTTCATTTAGGAGTTCATTAAATTATTTACTCTATTAATCTTTACTAATTTCTTTTGATTCTGGTTGGATATTTCAGCTATTGGAGGCAAGTATTTGTCTGTAACGTCATCTGGAAACATTTCAACTTTATTCGATTTGGGAGGAGTGGTGGGTGGAATTCTTGTAGGCCATATTTCTGATAGGCTTGATGCCATGGCTATCACAATAGCTAGTTTCATGTACTGTGCAATTCCAACACTTATTTTATATCGAGTTTATGGAGGTATCTCAATGTTTGCCAATATTGTTTTCATGATGATTTTCAGAATGTTTGTTAATGGACCTTATGCACTCATTACCACAGCTGGTTCAAATGATCTCTTTACACATATCTCACTTGAGGGAAATTCGAGAGCTTTTGCAACTGTCACAACTATTATAGATGGTACTGGGTCTGTTGAGGCTTCTTTGGGGCCACTTCTGACTGGATTCATCTCTACTGATCTATGGAATGGTGTATTAATTATGATCACACTTTCATATTTAATTTTTGGCCTTCTTTTAAGCCGCATGGTTGTGGAAGAGATTGTGGACAAGATTTCCAAGGCAAAAGAAAGTTCTAGACAACAAGAGATTGCATGTAATACATAAGGTATTTATATCTATATATCTAAATAGTTTGTGGAGTTCCAATGTTGGTTTCATAGAGTACACATGAGATATTGTTGCAGATATTTCTTTGTAGTGTCATTAATATAACACCCTCTTATCTCTGTAACGTAGGGTCAATCATTCAACCGTTTTTGAAAGAGAGGCACTGAGATGATTTGGAAAAGTTCATGTAGGAGTTGTATATCACTAATGAGAAGATGTAGATACTAGTATGTTTGGACCCTCATGCTGCAGAAATACAATGATTCTTTACCTCATTATGTGGATGTCCTTTATTTTGTCAAGATGGAGAATTGGCCTTGCCTACCTGATGAGAGCTATCAT
>JZKD02S2400069.1:0-29037 GCA_000966675.3 Picea glauca
AAACGTCCATCTCTATGCAGATTCTTGCGTACGATGTGTATCTTCCTTTTAGGGTGGCTTCTGAGGTCTTCACATATTTCCCCAATTTATTTCCTATTGCTTCAAAGGTGGAGGGCAACCAATAGTCTAAGGGTAAGGAATATAATCTCAACCAGAATGGTACCTTTTTGAACGTTTCTTTTTTAGGGGAGAAATTTTCTTTCCAGGGTTGCATGCATAGTCTAGCTAAGGCGTGGAAGTATGGCCCTCCCTCGAAGACTCTATCCCTGTCCTCCAGGTTAATGAAGACTGCTGTGAAGAAACCTTTCGAGCCGAGGTGGAGCTTCACTTCTCCATTTGGCTTCCAATGATATTTGATCCAGTTGCGCAGTGTTCTTTCTGTGGGCCATAACCCCATGAACTTGCATATGAGCACATGCATCTTCATCTGGTCCCTTTAGAGTTGCGTTTGTGGATCCTCCAGTATTACCTTGGGTATCATTGTTGTTTTGGGCTTGCATGGGTTGCGCCCTTTTGTCCTGTTAGCCTTTGCGGTCTCACACGCCTCATTCTGAGTTTCCTTTGTGTCTTCATGCATGGTCTCCCTTTTGTCCTGGATACTTTCGTGACGCTTCCTAGGGTCTGATCCCGAGGTTCTTGTCGTTGGTGCGTTGAAAGCTCCGCCTCTTGGCCATTTCCCTCTATCCACCACTACTTGTTTGTATGAGGGGGTCCTCTTACCCCCCCCTTTGGTGCTCATGCTGCTCTGTGTTGTGGCCGCGACTGTCAAAATCCTATCTCACCGCAGCTGTCAAAACCCTTAAATGATTTTCTTGGAGTCTTAACCAGGATGAGACTTCAATCTATTTATTCCATTATTACAAATACATAATTTCTTACAAATATTTTCATTATATTTATTCAAAATATCACTATAAAACTAAGACTAAACTAAAAAATTAGTAAAAAAACTTAATAATACTCACTTTATAGTTGTGGATATGAAAAACTTTTAATACATCTATGTTTTCCTTCAAGCAAAACTAAACATGAAGGTCAAATAAATCAATACCGTACAAGCATTTGTTCCACTCTGTAGATATCATTGATTTTTATTGTATTTTCATATTAGAAGAGTAGTACTATTTTGTTTTTTCCATTAAAAAAAGAATAATGCTTCAAATTTACAAAGATGTTTAAAGTTTATATATGTAAAATTTAATTTTAAAAAGATGTAAAAATTGTATATATGTATTCTCAATTTTGTTTTTCATTTTCTAATGGAATATTTAGGGATATTAAAGTTTCAGTATTGTGTTAAATATATTCATATAATTATTAGCACAAATTAAATTAGTAGTTTTAATATTGTAGTTGTTGCAATAGGAGAAACATTGTACTCTATTGATCTTCAATTTTATTGAAATAAGATTTTAAATGGATCTATATCTTTATACATTGTAATCTAAAGTATCATTGTAATTAAAATATTTTTTTAATACATATTATTGCCGCTCTCAAATTCACTTTTCCAGAACAACTAGACAATTATGTTTTCAGCACGCTGATTCCAAACATCTACACAACCATATGAGAATTGAACTTCAGACCTCCTTTTTACATTTCCTTCCATTTACACAGAACTTGCCAATAAGTCTACACCCTAGGCTATATTAAATGTTTTTTAATTTCAATTTAAAAACATATTTAAATTTAAATAAATAAAATAAAAAAATTAAAAATAAAATTCATTTTTTTTTATTGAAAATATATATTTAAAATTTAATTAAATGAAAAAAAAATTAATATTTATTTGTGAATGACATCCCTACAAATTCATTAATATAAAATAGTGTCTAATTTAAAATAATGAAATCATAATTTTGTAAACAAATAAAATATTCAGGAGGAGGACTTAAATAAACTTTTTAAACTAACATTATTAATTAATATAAAAATTTCCTTTATAAATTGTTTTAAAACTAATAATTTAAATTAAAAATTATGATAAAATAAAAATAAATTTAATATATAGTTTCTTGATTTTTTACATTTTTGTTCTGAGAATATAATCTGACACCTATTTCTCATTGCAGGAAATCTGTTGTTTTCTCCGGTTCTTTTTCCTTTATTTTTTTTATATCTAATATAATTTAATACATAATTTTTCATTGTTAATATTTTTTTAATACTCCAAAAACATTGACAACCTTTTTATGGCCAGAAATGTAGAGAAAATGAATGGTAATCAGGTCCATGTTCAAGAGATGCGGTGGATGAACTTGCGTACCAATGCCAATGAGCTACATGTTCAAGAGATGAGGTGGATGATTCCATGATAATTTGATCATTTTAGGAGTCATTGTCTGTGTTGAATTTGAATACGCTTCACATTCATCGGTGCCTATCACTTTCAAATCCTATTTCGTGCACAAAGATCTGAACTCTTAATGTCCAATGAAATCCCACCGAAAAGAGAGAAGTGGGAAATGTTGTACTTGTTAAAAAATAATTGTAAATTGAATAATTGGCAGATACACATGGTAGGGAATCACTTAAGCATGCAAAGCTACAGCTATTAACGCTCATACTAATTATAACATCACACAAACAGTAATAAAAATTAGAAATTGCATGAAGGTGCTGGTGAAGGTAATCCTATTTGACGAGTCAGCAATTTTGCTTGATAGATATCAGCACATGACTATAAATCAGAGGCTTTATACTACTTGGAATCTCACAACTTCTGTCCAATGTACGCACAGAGATCAAAGTTGTATGTCGACCCTCTCAGTATGCTGATTCATCTGCTCAGGGCAGTGCCAGATCATATCATAGTATAGAGTTGATATTCAATTTTTAGGACAATCGAAGCTGTTCATCAAAAAAATTTAGAGCCACCTTCTCATACAGCAGATTTTATATGCCTGTTGCAGGTTTGTTCTGTAGTGGGTTCCTTTTGGCTTCAAATTTTCTTTTGCTTTTTGCTTTGTGTTTTTTCTGATCCTAGTTTTTCATAGAGGACCAGGCAAGTATCCTGTATAGTACAGTTTAGCATGATTGACTGTGGAATAGCATAAAATTTTGCAAATAATTTTGGACCATGTGACCCGATTAATGCTGAAGACGGTTATTTTCTTTTTGCGTTTCAAGGGATGGGTATTTTCAGAGTATTTGACAGTCTGTATCCGCTTGTTTTTTGGGCACCAACCTGATAATCTAGATTTCTGCATCAAATTAAAAGCAGAGAGCATCATTGCATATTGGAGAGTGACATATCTGATGGTAGGATTCAAGCAAAATATTGAAAACATGATATCATGGTATTAGTTTTTGAGAAAAATTGAGTTATAGTCCAAAGTCATGAGTTCATGGCTTGTGAAAGACGTCCAAAGGCCCTTAAGGGTTTGTCCACTAGAGAGGCAGATTCGGGGTTATTCTTGGCATTGAAAGACTGGAGAGCTTTTCGGCATTTGGCTCTTAAGCCATGCATTGGTACATGCATTCTCCACCACTGGAAAGTAGATAGTCCTACAATTAATTTCAGAATTCTAAGTTACAAAAATAGTGGTCTCAATGGATCTGTAAGTTGTCTGTTAATATGCTTCATGCTCGACAAACTCTGCATTTGCTTGAACCCGGGACAAAAATACCGATTGTCTCTTGTTACATTAGATCTGTCCTAATTTTCTCATTAGAGATGTGTGAGCCTCTTTACTCTTGAGTCTTGCCCTTAGATTGGTAGTCGGAGGTGACTGTCATTACCCTTTCAATCCTCTACAATGCTCTTTGTAGCTATTCCGGGCTCTCAGAAATAGGTTTACGAAACTCTAGGAAATAAAAGTTTCTATAATCTTATAACTAGGTTCACTAGTGATTATGACCTTGATCCCCAGCTGCTGGGTGCTCCCCACATGGTACAGGGGGCCATAATAGCAGAGGAAATGAAAGGAAATCAGCCTCCCTGGAGGGGAATTTCAGCCCAGGAGAATAGGTTAGGAGCATCAACTCTGCTTCGGCTCCGGTATGCTCCCTGTTTAAAGTATGCAGCCTACATGAAACCATGTTTAAAGTAAATGTCTGCAAATGTTAGGCCTTGATGTAAATTGCATAATTGTTTGGCTCCGTGAAAGTGAAGGGCCATCTTGAAGTAATTTATGCCATTTTCTGTCGCTGTTATTCCTTCTAGATTATAAGAATTGAATTTGTCATTTCTTTATTCCTCAATTGAATGAGAAAGTCGGTTGCTAAGTTTTTCCTTTGACAGGTCATGTTGGTTTTAGAATAAGCTAACATGCTATCTGTCTATTTTCAGGCATCGTCCTTCTCTTCTATCAGATTTCATACAGTCTCTTAGCCAGGGGCTTCACCCAAGATATAAAAGGCTTGCATTTACAGCGAGTGAATCAAGGCGTAGAGAGGCATTGATTCTTAGTACTACTGAAGTATTGATTAAAAGCCCGAGGGGAAGGAACTGAAAGACAGGATGGCATTCTGGGACCTTCTAACTGTGTCATCCATGCCAGTTGTCAAGATTCTTTTAATAAGTGTTCTTGGGGCTGTTTTGTCAACTCAATATGCTGGCGTGCTAACTGAAGAATCTCGAAAAAGTTTAAATAAGGTAAGGGATCACAGGCTCTGAGATATCCAACATTCATATTGCATTCGTACAATCATTTTAAATTGGGATTATATTCTCAAAAGTGGGAACTATGATCAATTCTAGAGCGTTGCTCTTCATAAAAGGTTGTATATTTTGTAAAATCTAACCTCCTCCATAAATATACTGATGGCTAGCTATTAGTTTGGCATACAGGAACTTAAGTTTTTACCATGCCTGGGGAGTTGTTAATTGTAAATGGTTTTGCATATTTAATACTGTTTGAATCACAATGTCCCCTTCAACTAATATAGTGCTGTTGGGCTTAGATTGTACAGAGCCATTTACTGAGATTGTTTGGCATAATAGACTATGAAAGAAAACAAAAATAAACGAAGAAAAAAAAAGAGAGGGAGGCACTTGTGCCAATAAGATATGCTTATAAGAGATAACAATCCGGGGGGTTAGGACTGACTACAGAATAATTTAATTCATTCAAGACCACAGAAGTGGCCTATCAGAGGTTTTTCTTGTATAATCACGGAATTTTGTGTCTGTGCCACTCGACAGGTCATCTTTGTTGTATTTACGCCAGCTCTTATGTTTTCAAACCTGGCACAGTCGGTGACATTTGAAGATCTCATTTCCTGGTATGTAATATTTTTAATTTCCAGTACATTGGCTGCAAGGAGGGCTTCTTTTGTTCTTGGGTTGTTTGTGATACTAATAAAATTGGTTTTTTGCAATGAAAATGGGATTGTGCCATGGACAATCTTTTAATATGAAATTTTCGTAACAGATAGTAATATGGTAAAAGATTTCTTATTAGATCAAATTGACAAAAGACAAACCCTGAGGACATCTAGAACCCTTGTTAACCTTTAAAGGCCTTGAATATTTATTGGCGACACATTGTTTTCTTGGAGTATTCCTTAAATGCTTAAATAGCCTAGCATTTCGAGTTTCATCAAAGGCTATGAGGAAAAGAATAACTTGAGAGTATATTCTGAATGGGAGTGGAAGCTATAGCTCATGTAGACACAAAAATGATTTTGTCAGCTCCCACTCAGCAGATATGTCGTTGTCCAGAGACCAGTTTCTATGGGATGTGAGACACAAATTTTAAATTATTGACCAGATGATGGACTTAACTGTTAACATGGAACATAACAAGCAGCCATGGATGCATTATTATATATAGTAGGTTTGACCTTTAACTTTTAGCTATAACAATAACCAAATCTTATATTTAATAGATATGATATGATGTTGGACAAAAAAGTTTTTTTCCTTGCCAGACCTCGAGTATTCATCAAAAGGTATATCTCAGGGTTGATTTATCGATAGGATTGGGAAACATCCAAGATAGTTAGGGAGGCGTGCTTAGAAGCATGAACAGATCTGCTTATGCCCAACTATTGCACTAACTGTAGAAGTAACTGAAGTATGGGATTTTTCTTGGAGCAGTGAGGGCAATACTAACTGGAGTTTGGCTGGAAAATTGAAAATAAAATCAACCCTACAGTTCACAAAGACATTCGGAAGTCTTATTACTAAGTACATTGTACTTTTCCTTGTGACTTTCATATTCTCACGCCAAAACTATTGGAATTATAGACAAAGAGAAATCACATTAAAACAATGAGGTTGTTACTTATATAACCCAAATTCAGTGATGTTTGTTTCCCCTGAGGAAATAAGCTCAAGTAATCGTTCTATGGGAAAACAGAATACCTAGAAGAATGAGTGAGCTTCCTACAGAGAAAGTTATTGGTGAAACTGCTTCTGTCAAAGTCATGGCCGTCACAACCAAAAAATTAGTAAACTAGCACTGAGAAGAGGTGGTTTGACTCAAACAATAAGCTAGAAGATGGAAGATTGGTTGGGAAACTCATAATTCCAATTTCCTACAACTCTATATGAATAATGAAAATAGTACAAAATTGACTGGATGTACACCTTGGAACTTGGCCGTATGCAGCACTTTTGGTCTGGAGGGGTACATTGGGAGTCTATGGGATTTCTGACTTAATGTGAAGGATAAAATCATCTCGAAGGCCTTGATCTAATGTTGAGCTGTTTCAAATACTTGGTAGGCTATAGGCGAATCAAGAGTCTTTTGACCTTTATATTATCATTGAAACATTGGAAATTCACAAAAGGGAGTTTTAGAAGACATTATTTCAAGTTTCAAACTTTCAAGAAAGTTGATTTCAATTGGTCCTAAAGAGATCAGAGAAAACTGTGTTCAAGTCATTTTGTGAAGGTCTTGGACAATAGACAAGCACACTAAGCTTGTGAATGCTGACTTAGATTACCGAGTTCTTCACTTACCAATTTCAGTGGGATGATTCTTGATGAATTTGAAGCAAATTCTTGCAGAAATTGTTCTTCAGCCAGGCCTAGAAAATTAGGCATTTGCCCGGAAAATAAATGCTATTTTTTTAATGTTCCTTTGAGATTCTACTGTGAAGGCGTACATATTAGTATTCCTATGCCCCACCTTCTTAAACCATGTAAAATTGCAAAGCTTCTAAAGCCCACTAGATACTGTTTTCTGCTAGCCTTTATTTCTGAAAAAGAAGAATTTGTATCTTCTGGAGTAACTAACATTTGCTTCATATCATATTATTACTCGAGTTGCCTTGTCCATTTTTGCTATATTGCTTTTTTCTTCCTTAAAGTTAACTGTCTTTTTTTTTCTCAGGTGGTCCATGCCATTAAATGTTTTTCTTACATTTTTCATTGGAGCTATCCTCGGATGGATTATTGTAAAAATAACCAATCCTCCAGAATATTTAAATGGCGTAGTTGTTGCAAACTGTTGTGCAGGTAGGTGTACTTGCTTCTGTTCCATTGTGCAGTTTTGAATATTTAATTTTAGATGTAAACTTAGGGAAAGACAGTGGAGCAACTGAATGCATGTTCTGCTGCTACAACAAGTAGGCTAAAATCCAGGTTGATCTTTGGTCTAATGATTCATAATGATCTTTTTATTTTAAAAATGGGTTGTTGTTATCTATTATCCATCTGTGAAGTAGCGGATAGCGTGATTCTTAACCTATTTTAAATTGTCTCAGTTAATTAATTTTCATAGAAAGTTTCGTTGAAGGATGGAAGCAGATTACATTTTTAAAATTCACAATGCTAAATGTTTGAACTGAGGGAACTGCCTCCTCAATAACATTGTCAAATTCTAATTGTATACAGGAAACCTAGGAAATCTTCTCATCATCGTTGTTCCTGCGTTGTGTCAAGAACGGGGAAGTCCCTTTGGAGAACCCAGTGTTTGCAAAGTAAATGGGGCAGCATATGCTTCGTTTTCTATGGCGGTATGATTCTAACTAGATTTTAATCCTCTAGACTTTAAACTTAGTATTGGCAATGCTTTTTTATAATTGGAAACCCAGCTGTGCTCACTTCCACACTTCAGGAGTTTACTTCATACGAATTATGTTCATATTCTGTAGAGATGATAAATCCAAGCAGGGTGAGCCCCTTTGTTAATTTCTGATGCGTTCAAATTGGCTTTCCAGCTTGGCAGTATCTTCATATGGACTTATGCATACAATCTTATACGATCAGCAAGCCAGATTCATGAAAAAGAGGAATTAGAAAATGGACTTCACGAGAAGATCCCGAATACTGATTATTTAAATGCTGGAGAAACATCTAAACTTTTGCAGACAATCCAAATTGATCCAGAGGTGCCAAGTTCTGGAGGAGATTATCCTTCTGATGAACAGAAGGCAAGCGGCATGGTAAGCATTTCATTGCATTCAAGAATTTCAATCAAGAGGTTGGAATAGGCAATCTAAACTTTTTATGTTATGATTTGGCATTATTTTAGCATTTGTTGAAGTCATCTTGATGCTTTTGCAGCATCTTCAAAATGAAGTTGGGCTGTGTTTCCATTGCAATCTTACCTCATCTTCCTATTTAGAAAACCTTGATCACCTTCATAAATGCCAATGTGTACAAGATTTATTCCCGTGTCATTGAATTTACACCATGGTTTAAAATATTTGGATTTGGAAGTGCCTGTATCCCAACAAAATTTACTTAAGAGTGAGAATTTTTTTGTTAGAGTTGAAATTTCTCCTCAAAGTGGGAACAGTCCTGTCACAGACATTGGAAGTTCTGCTCAGGCACACAACTTTTTTAGGTAAAATATTTTTGCAATAAGAATTTAAATATGG
Organism: Picea glauca; assembly: GCA_000966675.3. NCBI lineage: Eukaryota > Viridiplantae > Streptophyta > Pinopsida > Pinales > Pinaceae > Picea > Picea glauca. The sequence continues at coordinate 8,779 of JZKD02S2400069.1, forward strand.
TATTAAGCAGGATTACCTTCTTATGCATCATTTCAATTTCGTTGAATGCCCTCAAGGAGAAAAAATAATTTGCTGTTGATGGGAAAAGGCACAATCCAATAGGCAGAATAGATAATAATCTCTGTAGTTTTGATATTATGTTCTCAAGCATATGTGATTAATCATTAATGTTTTCTGGGTCAGACTTACTAAAATCCATCGTGCTTTGCTTGTAGGTGGTATTCCATTCCTCCAGTGAAAAGGAAAGCTGTTTTCAAGCCTCACTCAGAAAAGTTAAACACTACATGAGTGAAACTGCAAATCTAATCCTTGAGGAGTTAAAAGCACCTCCTACTATTGGTGTGGTAAGTCGTTCAGATATCCATGCAGATGATTTTTCATTTAATATTCGTTGCTCTGTACAGTTAGAAATGCAGTGAAACTTATAAAGGCGTTGCTTGAAATTCGATGTTTATCCTGAGTTATTAAATAGACTTACATCTTACAGAAAAGCAAATATCTTGTCAAACTAGGAAATGGGCCTGTTGAAACAATGTTGCAGGGTTAAGGGGAATGCGAATCAGGGATGGGCATGCGTACTAGTCCCCGGTGCTGAATCCCCATTAAAAAAGAAAAAAAGTAGTTACTAATAACAGATTTAAACAACAAAAACGTCATGGGGGAATAGGTTAAACACTTGAAACTCTAGGCTATCTACCCAACGAAAAAACACATAAAAGAGCGAGTGAGGCAAAACCATTTTTTCACTGCTTTTGATTGGGTGCCCCCATCTCAAGAATTTGTGTCTTTAAGAAGCAGCAAAGCAGGAATTTTCCCTGCACAGAGTTTTTAATCAGTAGTGAGCAATGTGTGAGTTTGTGAAGGAGAACCAAGTTTTTTCTCAGCAGTGGCTTTTGTCAGCAATCGTCTCTCATACATTCATTTTTCATTTCTGTTATCCAAACATGTCAACTGGTAATGCTGGCATTGGTCAACCCTACGAATCACCAATGGGAGGCCCAGGGATGCAGCCCAAGACTTTCCTGATGATGAGAATAATGTTACTAATAGTGGAGGGTCCTCCACAATCCCTTCAAGTTCACTGCATTCATCAGACACTAAGGGCTCTTCTTGTATGAAGGGACCTTTGATAGATCCACTTGTCAATATGTTTGATATCAAGGGTGAGGCGGGTGTTGATTTTGCTACAGCAAGGTTTTTCTTTGCATGTGGTATCCCATTTGATGCGGTCCGTTCCCCATAGTTTGACCAAATGGTGCTGCGCTATTGATGATGGTTTTGCAGGGTATAAGGCACCTAGCTATGAGAGGCTTTGCACAGTCTTGGTTGACAAGGAGCAAGTATGCATTGAGAAGATTATGGCCCCTTTGAAGGTATTATAGAGTGTTGATGGATGCTCTATTGTGATGGTTGGATAGACACAGGAAATCATCCACTTTTGAACATCATCGTATCTTCAGTAACTGGTCCCTATCTTTTGAGGGCAACTGTATGTTCAGGGAAAAACAAAAGTGCTCTCTTCTTGAAGGACTACTTATGTGAGGCCATTGATGAGATAGGGCCATCTAATGTTGTGCAAGTTATTACAGAGGCAACCCCCATTAGCAAATCTGTAGGGTTGATGGTACAAAAACAATACACATATTTTTTGTATGCGATGTTATGTGCATGCATTGAATAATGCAGGAAAGGACATTGGCAAAACAACTGGGATTGCCAAATTAATTGAAGATGGACAAAAAATCCAGATGTTTATATGTAACCATCACCAATCATATGCCATTTTCCAAAAGTTTGTGAAGGTGGAGTTGCCTAAGCCAGCTGATACTAGATTTGTTTCATACCACATTCTTCTTCAATGACTATGGGAGGTAAAAGGGGCTTTATGGACCATTATCATCAGTGACACATGGGCATCTTGGAGGCAAACTTCATCAGACATTACCATTGAGGTGAGGCATAAGATTTTCGATGATCATTTCTAGGATGATGTTAAATTTGTAGTTGATTTCATTGAACCACTATGTGATATGATCCACTACGTAGGTATAGATAGATGATGTTTAGGAGAGATATCTGAAAACATTAACTCTGTGTGAGAGGATTAAAATTAACCTCACTGATAAGAGCGATTGTAATTTATATCTATTAGAGCAATGTCTACACGGGCACTAAAACAATTTGAACACACCTCTCATTATAGCATCCGATGCCTTGAATCCAATATGGGATATTGAAGAAACAAACCCCTTTTCAAAAAATATTGCTAATGGAGGAATTCATGACAACAGTGCGTAGGATTTGTATAAGAGAGGAGGCATCCATCATCTGGTGTTAGTTTGCTGAATTTTTATGTGGACAAGGTGAGTTTGGCACAAGTGAGGCTAATTATAATAGGCATGTCAGCACAGATCCAATAGATTGGTGGGCACTTCATGGTAGACATGTCCCAAAGTTGGCAAAGATTTGCTATACAATCGCTCTCACAAGTAGCTAGTTCCTTGGCCTATGAGAGCAATTGTACTCTATGGTGTTTTTCACTCAATGAAGAGAAAAAGATCAGGATTGAAGATGGAAGAAAATCTGGTTTACATTCACAATGCCCTTCAACTCTCTTCCTTGAAAGACCTAGGGTACTAGGAAGACCCTTCTAAGAAATGGGACTAATTCACAGATGGTGCAATATCTCTCTCCCATAGCCTTTGATACCCAAGGAACTTGGTGGAGTTGGGAATCTAGATATCTATGTTTCAAATAAAAGTTGATTCATGTATTTGTGTTCTAGTCTAACATTCTATTGGTTATTCCAGGTTGCAGGATTTATTGTTGGAGCAATCCCACAAGTAAAGGCTTTATTTGTTGGTGTATCTTCTCCTCTTCGAGTGATCCAAGACTCCATTTCTTTACTGGGGTATGCATCTCTCTATCATCAGTCTTTATGATCAGTGAGCATTGTAGTTGCTACCTTTGATAGGTCGTGCTTGAACATATGCCATTGAAAAAAATAAGCAACCAGTTCCTGAATTAGTTTACTTTCTTTTTTCTCAGTTTTTTCCTCAATTCTATACCTTACTGACCATTTCAGAATTTATTGATTGGTTGTTGGGAACCAATATGAAATGCTAGAATTAGGCATTTACATGTAAGTAAATTTCTGATTGTCTTTGTATCTTTGGTGCAGAGATGGAACCATCCCAGGCATCATCCTTGTAATGGGAGGAAATTTAGTCAAAGGTACTCTACATTTGATTTGAAGATATTTTTTAGTAATGATGTGGCATTGCTGTTTAGTCTAGATATGAAAGCTTTTAATTCTGTCAATCTTAATAATGTGTTGTGATGAACAGTAATATATTTTCTTTTCCTTTTCATTTTGAAATGATGTATAATCCAATGCATGGCTATGTTTGCAGGTTTAAGCTCTTCAAAGCTAAGACCTAGGGTTATTGTATCGGTTGTCTGTGTGAAGCTCGTATTACTTCCATTGATTGGAATATTCGTAGTCAAAGGAGCATCCAATCTTGGGTTATTGCCAGAAGATCCATTGTATCACTTTGTACTGATGACCCAATACACAGTCCCTCCTGCTATGAATATTGGTTAGTATCACGGTTCACATATCTCAACAGTACATGCAATTCTAATCATCTGGCTTTTTCCACTTAGCATAAGATTTTCATTTCGACTATCCTAATAGTTATTTTGACGGTTCAGTTTTCTTTTGTTAATTTGAGGTAGTCCCTATAATGGGAGATGTTCTAGTCGTTGCTATTTTATATTTGATCAAAGACTGAAAAAATTTAAAAATTAAGACTTATCAGGTTACACCCAAATCAAACAACTCCTCTCATGCAAATAATTCTATTTTGGCCAAAATATATTTTTGATTGTCTTGCATGCAGTAAGCATATGTGTTCTTTCTGGCTGAGAGGCGTAAATTTGTGTTGATGCAGGAACAATGGCACAGTTATTCAATGTGGGGCAACAAGAGTGTTCTGTGCTTTTCTTATGGACTTATCTCCTGGCAGCCATTGCCATCACCTTCTGGTCAACAGTCTACATGTGGATATTGTTTCCATAATTTTTTTTCTAATTTCATTTTGTCAAGCTCATTGGTTGCATCATTAATCCGCTTCAACCAATGTTGAAGACCGGTTAGTCTTCATTGGTTGAACATTCATTCTTTATATTTATAGAATGCATTATTTAAATTACCTTTTAAGAATATGATTCATCTGGGATGGATTAATATTTCTCTGCAAATGAATATATATTCTTACAAATTCTATTCTTACAAAACTCTAGACAAGTTTATCGTAGACCTGTTATTCATGGGAAAAATGGTATAGAAATTTTCTAATTACTATGCATCATCTCAATTTGTTTGGATTGGCATTCAACTTGTACCAAATGATGTTCTCCACAGTGATTAATGAAAATTAGTTTTTGATTGGCTAATCTCAATGCTACAAGCAAGATCATGATAGATATGAGTTGCATCAGAAAAAATCAAGGGCTAGCATGATATTATCATGATTTGTATGACAGGGAACTAAAATATTATTTGCTCCAACCTTTGCAAGCTGCTCTCTTATGTTCTTGTTTCGCAGTGGACTAAGCATTTGCAAGGCAGCATGTAGTATATTGATCTCTAGATTCCTTATATCTTAACTGCGGCTATGATCGGTTTCAACATTGTCTCATCTCATTTTTCCACATTATATATTAGTTGGTATACCATTTACCATGACCCTTTCACGAGGTAAACACTTATCGTTAGTTTTACCTGTTGCTTAGTCATTGTTCTCCTTCACCGCAGCATGGCGCACACGGTGGATCTGTACAACATCGATTGCTATGCAGCATGATATACTGTAGATGAAGGTGGAGCACTAGAGAAGACTACAATGTGCAACACTGTTTTTGTAGGCTTTCAGTGAGGGCACACGCATGCATGTGCCAGCCTTAGATAGAAAGTGTTATTTTTATCTCTAGTTAAAGTGTTGTTCAATTAGATTTCCAGTTTTAGGAAAAGCGCTGATCCCTAGGAGAGAAAGCGCTACTTTGTGTTATTGACTATTCCAGTACGGCGAAGTTCACTTGAGCACTGAAGCGCATGCATTCATTCATGTTTGGCACTCTAAAAGGTACCCAAGGTTAGGGTCTTGTTTGTCTAGTGAGGGTGCACCAGTCCACATTCGTTGTAAAAGCAAGAGGGCGATCCACTGTTACACAATGAGTTTTCTCTTTGTTAGTGATTGGAAAGTAGAAAGTTTGATTTTAATTTTTCTTTCTGAGTTACTAAAGAGTGATGTGATTGATTGCTGCAATTCTGTAGCTTGCTATTCAGTTTCTTGGATTTCTAGATCAGGGTTTAGTATTTAGGAGAACAGAGTTGCTTACCATGTTTTGAAAATTTAACATGGTCTAAGAGCATGTTAGCTGAAATATTGCAGGATCCGTGTATGGAGTGGATGCTATTGGAGGATTTCAGCGGGTGTGATGCCCTGGCTTGGACCTGTGAGGGGTTTGTAGGTGAGATGCCCTTGAGACGTCAATGATTGGAGTGTTGTTTATGCTTGAGAGAGGTGATCCACTCTGTGATAGGGAACTAATCTGATTTGTTTCCCAGCTGATATATTTGTTGAGGCGTGTTCTAGGAGTTGCATGAATGATTAGTCTCGGTCTTATAGAGTATGTTTGGTTAGAGGGTGCTTCCAACATTATATCTTGGAAGTGCAAACTGCAAATGTTGTTGGAGGTTGATCTTTGGTGTTTTGTGGAATTTAAGGTCGCAACTCCTACTGATCCTATGCAGGGCTGAACACAACAAGAAAGCAACCAAAGCGAAGAGAATCATCAAGGACCACTTGATCCCTCACATCAAGGAGAAGAAGTTTGTTAAGGATATGTATGATGCCTTGATCACTTTGTTTTAGAGAATGAATATTCTCAGCGTGTTGCTTATGAAGAACAAGTTTAGAAGCATGCACATGAGTGACGCAGACACGGTAGCTAGCTACTTGACGAAGATCGCTAAGTTTTGAGATCAACTTGTTGCTATAAGGATGAAAGTCATGAATGGGGAGTTGATGTCCATATCACTAAATGGGTTCTCTTCACCTTGGGGAAACTTTGTGTAGGGTGTTTGTGCTTGTGAAATGTTGCCCACCTTTGAGAAGCTTTGGGGTGATTTCATCCAAGATGAGACAAAGTTAGAAACACTGTCAATGAGAGTGGATGAAACCCCAAAACTAGTTCTCATCGAGTAGGTAAGGAGAGGAGGTAAGAAAGACCTAATAAGGATTAGAAGAAAAAATTAAGGCTCTTTAAACCAAGGGAAGAAAGACTCGAGTCTCGTAAAGTGTTCGCAAGTTCCATAAGATGTGCCACTATGCATTGTAGTATCATGAGAAGAAGAGTGATAACGACAAATAATAGTTGTAGAAACTTCAATTGGAGTGGATGAGTTATCATCTAGGTTGGAGACAACTTTCTCCATGGTTTCATGCCTTTCCACTAACATCGTTTCCAGTGTAATGTGGCAGTGGAGCATCTGAACACATGACCTTCAACAGTGGGTGGGATGCCCTAGCTTGGACCTATGAGGGGTTTATAGGTGAGATTCCCTTGAGACGTCAATGATTAGAGTGTTGTTTATGCTCGAGAGAGGTGATCCACTCTGTGATAGGGAACTAATCTGATTTGTTTCCCAACTGATATATTTGTTGAGGCATGTTCTAGGAGTTGCATGAATGACTAGTCTTGGTCTTAGAGAGTGTGTTTGGTTAGAGGGTGCTTCCAACATTATATCTTGGAAGTGCAAACTGCAAATGTTGTTGGAGGTTGATCTTTGGTGTTTTGTGGAATCTAAGGTCACAACTCCTACGGATCCTATGCAGTGGGCTGAACACAACAAGAAACTAAACAAAGTGAAGAGAATCATCGTTGATTCTATGAAGGACCACTTGATCCCTCACATCAAGGAGAAGAAGTTTGTTAAGGATATGTATGATGCCTTGATCACTTTGTTTTAGAGTATGAATATTTCCAACGTGTTTCTTATGAAGAACAAGTTTAGTAGCATGCACATGAGTGACACAGACACGGTAGCTAGCTACTTGACGAAGATCACTAAGTTGTGAGATCAACTTGTTGCTATAAGGATGAAAGTCATGAATGAGGAGTTTATGCTCATAGCACTAAATGGGTTCTTTTCACCTTGGGGAAACTTTGTGTAGGGTGTTTGTGCTCGTGAAATGTTGCCCACCTTTAAGAAGCTTTGGGGTGATTTCATCCAAGATGAGACAAAGTTAGAAACAATGTCAGTGGGAGTGGATGAAACCCAAAAACTAGTTCTCCTCAAGTAGGTAAGGAGAGGAGGTAAGAAAGACCTGATATGGATTAGAAGAAAAAATTAAGGCTCTTTAAACCAAGGGAAGAAAGACTCGAGTCTCGCAAAGTGTTGGCAAGTTCCATAAGATGTGCCACTATACATTGTAGTATCATGAGAAGAAGAGTGATAACGACAAATACTAGTTGTAGAAACTTCAATCATAGTGGATGAGTTATCATCTAGGTTTGAGACAACTTTCTCCATGGTTTCATGCCTTTCCACTAACATCGTTTCCATTTTAATATGGAAGTGGAGCATCTGAACACATAACCTTCAATAGTGGGTGGGATGCCCTAACTTGGACCTATGAGGGGTTTGTAGGTGAGATGCCCTTGAGATGTCAATGATTGGAGTGTTGTTTATGCTCGAGAGAGGTGATCCACTTTGTGATATGGAACTAATCTGATTTGTTTCCCAGCTGATATATTTGTTGAGGCGTGTTCTAGGAGTTGCATGAATGACTAGTCTCGGTCTTAGAGAGTGTGTTTGGTTAGAGGGTGCTTCCAACATTATATCTTGGAAGTGCAACCTGCAAATGTTGTTGGAGGTTGATCTTTGGTGTTTTGTGGAATCTAAGGTCACAACTCCTACTGATCCTATGCAGTGGGCTGAACACAACAAGAAAACAACCAAAGCGAAGAGAATCATCGTTGATTCTATGAAGGACCACTTGATCCCTCACATCAAGGAGAAGAAGTTTGTTAAGGATATGTATGTGCCTTGAACACTTTGTTTTAGAGTATGAATATTCCCAACGTGTTGCTTATGAAGAACAAGTTTAGTAGCATGCACATGAGTGACGCAGACACGATAGCCAACTACTTGATGAAGATCACTCAGTTGTGAGATCAACTTGTTGCTATAAGGATGAAAGTCATGGATGAGGAGTTGATGCCCATAGCACTAAATGGGTTCTCTTCACCTTGGGAAACTTTGTGTAGGGTGTTTGTGCTCATGAAATGTTGCCCACCTTTGAAAGATTTGGGGTGATTTCATCCAAGATGAAACAAAGTTAGAAACAATGTTAATGAGAGTGGATGAAACCCAAAAACTAGTTCTCATCAAGTAGGTAAGGAGAGGAGGTAAGAAAGACCTGATAAGGATTAGAAGAAAAAATTAAGGCTCTTTAAACCAAGGGAAGAAAGACTTGAGTCTCGCAAAGTGTTGGCAAGTTCCATAAGATGTGCCACTATGCATTGTAGTATCATGAGAAGAAGAATGATAATGAAAAATAATAGTTGTAGAAACTTCAATCAGAGTGGATGAGTTATCATCTAGGTTTGAGACAATTTTCTCCATGGTTTCATGCCTTTCCACTAACATTGTTTCTAGTGTAATGTGGCAGTGGAGCATCTAAACACATGACCTTCAACAGTGGGTGGGATGCCCTTGAGACGTCAATGATTGGAGTGTTGTTTATGCTCGAGAGAGGTGATCCACTCTGTGATAGGGAACTAATATGATTTGTTTTCCAGCTGATATATTTGTTGAGGCGTGTTCTAGGATTGTAAGAATGACTAGTCTCGGTCTTAGAGATTGTGTTTGGTTAGAGGGCGCTTCCAACTTTATAACTTGGAAGTGCAAACTGCAAATGTTGTTGGAGGTTGATCTTTGGTGTTTTGTGGAATCTAAGGTCACAACTCCTACTAATCCTATGTGATGCAGGAGCATCATCAGTGAGCACGTGTGGCAGGACAACTTAGTGCCTTGGAATCATTTCAGAATCTTAATGCTAGCATTTGTTGCGATTTTTTTGGAGCTGATTGAAAAACGAAAGAAGATCAAACGCTTGGAAGCCGAACGATCACAAATGATCTGGGAGTTTCACTCCTAGTCTTGAATGTAACCGAGCTTAGATAGCAGTTAGGTTTTAATTTTCGAATAGACGAGTAGTCGGGGGGAACCTTAAGAGCCCTCTGAGATAAATAGAGGTTTTGTATGCCCAAATGGGGCTACTGCGAGTTAGTAGGAAATTTTTGAGTTTTTAGTTGTAGTTTTCATAGTTGTAGCCATTTTAATCTTGAATGAATATAACAGAGGAAAATTTATCCAATGCATGGTGTTGTGATTGTTTTGTAATTCCATGTTATTGTTGTTTTCATGAATGAATGAATTTCGTTTCGAGCATATGAAATTGTGAGATGTTTTCATAAGTTCAATAGTTTCTCTTCGTTGAGTCTATGCAAGGTGTGCACATAGTCCACAAGGAGTGTGTGGACGGAGTCTATTTTGACTCAGAATATCAGAAGAGATAGTGTGAACTTTCCCTTTGTAAGGAGTGCAGAGTGACTACTGCAAGGTGTGCACAATCATCCGCAAGAACCCAAACTTGCATAGGAATATGTTGCAAGGAGTGTTTTTTATGCTCGAGAGAGGTGATCCACTCTGTGATAGGGAACTAATCTGATTTGTTTCCCAAGGGCTACGCGACCTCCCAGTCAAAGATCTTCAACTTCGAGCCGAATTGTCTCTCCGAGACCTTAATGGTCTCACTTGCGAATTAACACAGGTCCTCTCCGTCCTCTGGTGCAGGTTCTATGGCACCCGTGACCTCTTTCCGCAACTGCTGAACTCTCAGGTTTCAGGTACTAGCTCTTTTCTCGTTAGCCCCTTGTCGCATGTGACCTAGGGCTAGGTCCTTTGCGTAAATGCACGATTGCGAGCGCGCCCAAGAGTGGTTTGGGATCAACATCTTTTCTCCCCGCAATTTACCTCCAGTTGCCACGTACCTCTTCACTGATATTGTGGTTTCGATTGTGGCCTTCCCTCAAAATTTTAACGTCCGAGCACTTTCTGGCCCCGCAATCGAGCATGACCGACGATCTTACGATCTTGACGGTGCTTCCGGACCGATGGATGAGATCTGTCTCTTCCAAACCAATGATTCAGATCTAATTCTCTCGAATCGGATGGTTGATATTCACTTCGGGTCTTTACCCGAAGTCCATAGATTTGTGCCACCTATTCTTCATATTTGACGGTTCAGATCTACTTCGGACGTTCCGACGCTTGAGATTTACTTTGGATGATCGGATGGTCCCAAACTACTTTGGGACTTCGGAACTTTGGCAATTTCCCTCTCTTGCATGTGCAAAACGCTAAGGCTCTCTCACCTTAATGTGATCGGACAACTATTGGTCCCCTGAATCAGTGATCCAATGACCACTGTTGCTCTACCTCCTGAGCTTCAGACTCCCTCTGACTTAGAAGATTTTTTAAGTATCTAAAGGCCTCAACCTTTGTTCCTCCTACGAGTCTGTCTCTTGGACCTCGCTTGCACTTTTGGAAAGCGCTATCCCTCCTGATCTTTCTCGTCTTCTTCTCCCTTGAATTCTTAAAGAGTCACCTTGACACTTAGTCGAAATTTGGATATGTGGGAAGGAAGTCCTGAAAAAAGTTAAGAAAGAACAGGAGATGTAGTTCGCTGTGGTGAGTAAACCCAAAGTTATCCTTACAAGTACTTCGATGGATGATTTCCCTGAAGAATTTCAGGAATTGTTGGATAATTTTGTTGACATAGTGGTGGATGAACTTCCTAACTCTTGATGCAACCCCCCCCCTTCTCTCCTAAGGGATATGTGACCTCCCGGTCAAGGATCTTCAACTCCGAGATGAATTGGCTCTCTAAGACCTTAATGGTCTCACTCGCGACTTAACACAACTCCTCTCCGTTTTCTGGTGCAGGTTATATCACTGGAAAGCATTATCCCTAGAAAGCGCTATCCCTCCTGAGATTTCTCGTCTTTTGCTCTCTTGACTTATTAAAGAGTCACTTTGACACTTAGTCGAAATTTGGATGAGTGGGAAGGAACTCCTGAAAGACAGGAGATGCAGTTTGTTGTGGTGAGGAAACCTAGAGTTATTGTTATAGAGTCACTTCGACACTTAGTCGAAATTCGGATCTGTGCACTCCTTGCAACAAATTCCTATGCAAGTTTGGGTTCTTGCGGATGACTGTGCACGCCTTGCAGCAGTCACTCTGCACTCCTTGCAAAGGGAAAGTTCACACTATCTCTTCTGATCTTCTGAGTCGAAATAGACTTCATCCACGCACTCCTTGTGGACTGTGTGCACACCTTGCATAGACTCAATGAAGATAAACAATTAAACTTATGAAAACATCTCACAGTTTCATATGCTCGAAACGAAATTCATTCATTCATGAAAACAACAATAACAGGGAATTGAAAAACAATCACAACACCATGCATTGGATCAATTTTCCTCTGTTATATTCATTCAAGATTAAAATGGATACAACTATGAAAACTACAACTAAAAACTTAGAAATTTCCTACTAACTCGCAACAACCCCATTTGGGCATACAAAACCTCTATTTATCTCAGAGGGCTCTTAGGGTTCCCCTCGACTACTCATCTATTCAAAAATTAAAACCTAACTTCTATCTAAGCTCGGTTACATTCAAGACTAGGAGTGAAACTCCCAGATCATTTGTGATCGTTTAGCTTCCAAGCGTTTGATCTTCTTCCGTTTTTCAATCAGCTCCAAAAAATTCGTAGCAAACGCTAGTGTTAAGATTCCAAAATGATTCCAAGGCGCTGAATTGTTCTGCAACACGTGCTCGCTGACGATGCTCCTGCATCATACTCCTCTGGACAAAAAATTATGGACTCCTGTCCATGAGCTCCTGCACCGACTTTCCATGCTTCTGGATATCAGCTTCATTTTCCCAACTGGCATCTTCAATTGGGTGTCCCTTCCACTTGACCAGATATTCAAAATGGGTCTTCCTCCTGGTCTTCTTGCCAATCCTATGAACAATGATCTTCTCCATCTATGGTTTTTCTACTATAGGCATTTGTTTCTCCCATTGAATCTTCTCTTGAAATTATGATCCCTCTGAGTCATATTCCCTGTAAGGGTATAGGTTTGAAACGTTGAATATGGGTGATATGCCCACATCATCTGGAAGCTCAATCTCATAGGCGTTTGCACCAAAATTCCTTAATATCTTACATGGCCCTATCTTCTTCATATTCAACTTGTTATATGTTTCCCTAGGGAACCTTTCTTTCCTGAGATGTGCTAGACCCTGATCTCTTACTTCAAATTGAAGTTCTTTGCGATGTTGATCAACTTTGCACTTGTACTCTTGGTCAGCTCTCTGCAACTGTTCTCTGATCTGGTTATGGAGCTTCTGCATTTCTGCAGGAAAATCTTCTGCTCTGATGCTTCTGATCTCACTCTGTTCCAAGTCTCTCAACTCAGATACTCCCCTGGGTTGCATTCCATACAGTATTTGGAATGGGCTCTTTCTAGTGCTCTTGTTGGGTGAGTCATTGTATGCAAATTCTGCTTGTGGCATAATCTGATCCCACTGATTATGATGCTCAGTGACCAGACTCCTCAACAAGTTTCCCAAACTTCTGTTTACCACCTCAGTCTGTCCATCTGTCTGAGGGTGATAAGCTCAGCTGAAGAACAAATTTATCCCCAAATTCTTCCACAGTGTTCTCCAAAAATGACCAACAAATTGTGTCTTTGTCTGAGACAATGCTCCTGGGTAGTCCGTAAAGTCTCACAACTTCCTTGAAAAAAAGAATTGCAACATGTGTTGCGTCACTGGTCTTCTGGCATGGGATAAAGTGTGCCGTCTTTGGAAACCTATCCACCACCACAAATATGGAATCACATCCTCTTTGCGTTCTTGGCAGTCCCAACACAAAATCCATGCTTATTGCATTCTAAGGCCTCTCTGGTATTGGCAATGGTTGATACAATTTAGTGTTTTGTCTTTTTCCTTTTGCATGTTGGAAGATTATGCATCTGTTCACAAACTTTATCACTTCTTTTCTCATACCTGGCCAATAGTTTGTTAAGGATATGTATGATGCCTTGATCACTTTGTTTTAGAGTGTGAATATCCCCAGCGTGTTTCTTATGAAGAACAGTTTTAGTAGCATGCACATGAGTGACACATACATGATAGCTAGCTTGATGAAGATCATTAAGTTGTGATATCAACTTATTGCTATAAGGATGAAAGTCATGAATGAAAAGTTGATGCCCATAGCACTAATGGGTTCTCTTCACCTCGGGGAAACTTTATGTAGGGTGTTTGTGCTCGTGAAATGTTTCCCACCTTTGAGAAGCTTTGGGGTGATTTCATCCAAGATGAGACAAAGTTAGAAACAATGTTAGTGAGAGTGGATGAAACCCAAAAACTAGTTCTCATTGAGTAGGTAAGGAGAGGAGGTAAGAAATACCTGATAAGGATTAGAAGAAAAAATCCAGGCTCTTTAAACCAAGGGAAGAAAGACTTGAGTCTTGCAAAGTGTTGGCAAGTTCCATAAGATGTGCCACTATGCATTGTAGTATCATGAGAAGAAGAATGATAACGACAAATGATAGTTGTAGAAACTTCAATTAGAGTGGATGAGTTATCATCTAGGTTTGAGAAAACTTTCTCCATGGTTTCATGCCTTTCCACTAACATCATTTCCAGTGTAGTGTGGCAGTGGAGCATCTGAACACATTATCTTCAAAAAGTAGGCTTTCAACAAACTTCAAGAGCAAGAGGTTGGCATATAGATGGAGTTGGGTGACAATGCCACTTAGCTAGTGGCCGAAACATGTTCTCTCTCTTTCTGCATACCACTGGGTGATGTTCTTGAGCTAGGCGATGTTTTGAATGTATATGATTTAACAAAGAATCTTCTTTCAATGTAATCCATGACGGATCTTAAGTGTGTCACTGAGTTCGATGAGAAATAAGTATTATCAAAGATCGTCTTTAGGACCCTAGTCAAGTTTTGGCCAAAGGTATGCAAGAAGGTGGCCTTTACAAATTGCTTATTGATTTGATCAAACATGGAGCTTTAGTGCATGACAATGAAAATTTGTGTGAGATTTGACACAAGTGGTTTAGTCACCTACACTATGGAGCATTACCTCTCTTGAAGGAGATGGTGTAGGGATTGTTAGACTTAAAGATTGAGAAGACAAGTTTGTGCAAGAGTTGTGCACTCGACACATGCCAAGTTTTCTTTCCCTAGCAGTGAACATGGATTAAGATGGATTCTTGATCTGATCCATTCAAGTGTATTTGTACTAATGACTCCATGGCATTAATAGGTAAAATTTACTATGTTACTTTCATTGATGATTCCTCTTGAAAAACCTAAATTGACTTGATGAACATTAAGGATGAAGTCTTCAGTATGTTGCAAGAATTTAAAGTTCTCGTGGAGAATTAGATATGTAATAAGATTAAGGCATTGAGGTCTGATAATGGGGTAGGGTAAACCTCCAAAGTCTCTAATGTATTTCACAAGGAAGAAAGGATCGTGAGGGGTATGATAGTGCCTTACAACCCTCAATTGAGTGGAGTTGTAGAGAGGAAGAATAGGTCCATCATAGAGACAACCAAAAGCTATGATTCATGATTTAGATTTTCTCACTTGTCTTTGGGAAAAAGTATGAGGTACAACTCTCTACATTTTTAATAGGTGTTCTCGTAGGATATTAAAGGACAAGATATCAAAAAAATATTTTCTTCATGAGAAACCTCAAGTATCACACTTTCATGTATTTGGTTGTTCTATATACATTCATATTTTTGATAAGAAGAGACTTAAACTTAAGCCTTCTAGTATAAAGGGTATATTTGTTTAACCTAGTTACCTTTGTTGTAGAGGAAACTCTCCTATGGATATGTGAGCCTTCTCATTGATCAGACAATGACCAATGACATACTATGGGATATATTATGATGTATTTTCCATTATATCTAAACTTTCATGTTCAATCTATGCTAATGAGTGAGGAGAGAAGCTCTTACCTTTAACCGATGGTTTTCCTAACATAATCCAGGTTGATGCAACTCCCATATCCAACTTCAAGCTAATGCAATTAGACACCTGCATATCAACAACAACATATACCCCTCTCAATCTTATTTAGCATGAAATAATCTAATTACGAGTAGATCTAATCTAATTTACTCAAGGAAAATCAGATCTACGAATGTTTAACATGAATAACCACAAATTACACACATTGGAGGGAAAGCTATCAGATATCTATATATTAAATATAAATAAAGTACAACAAGATATTTTACCTTGAGACCATTGCAACACTCTCCAGTTCCAAGTTCTAGATTCTCCTCCTTGGCCCCCTCTCACTTGCTGGAAATAGTAAGATTTATCTTTGTATCACAATGAGGGTACAATGGCCTACTTCACCTAAGAAGCTCCTCTCACTCAATATGAAAATAGGAATCTTACTCTATTTCACCAACATGAGGACTCTAAAAATCTAGATTTCCTCCTATCCCCTCAATTTGGCCTCTTCTTATAGGAATCTAGAAGAGCTTGGAGATGGGCTTCATGACATGTGAATTAGGTGGATAACATTCATAGATAGGCTTGATAGCATGTGAACTAAGCAATTACAAGTCATAGATAGGCTTCATGGCATGTGAACTAAGCAATTACAAATCATGCACAAGTTCCATGCTCAATTATGAGATTTTGCCAAACTATTATGAGTTTTTTTTCTTCTCAATTATGAAATAACTCTAATTTCATAATTATAAAATTGTGATAAAATAATTATTTTCTTGTGAAACAATTATGAGATTTTTACTCAATTATGTAATTTTAGTTTCATAACATCTAATAACATCTTTTACAAGGCATATGGTGGAAAATACAAGTATAATAGATGCCCCCTGATGTATGAGCTCAGAAGAGGAATTGATGGACGAAATACATTATGAAAATTCATGGTGATGAGTGGCTTAATAAAGGAGCTCACAAATCAAGGAACTAAGAAGTAACTACAAACCGAGGTCAACCAATAATGTATATAGTTCACCCCCGAGGTAGGCATACCCATGCTCGTATTTAGGAAAAAACATGGCCACCAACACAATACACTATGGATCCATGAAATGATGTGCAAGACCATGGCTACAAAAAGTACATAGTAGAACCATGTCATAAAAATGATCATGGCCACGAGCAAATAGAATGTGGATATATGTCACAGTATACATCAGGAAGACATGTAGCACCAATGAGAGTACCAATGTGGTCTTCAAAGCACTTGTACAATAGTGATATCCTCCATCACAACTTAGGAGAGGTATCATAAATGGGTGATGCCTTTGAACCCAATGTCTTCAATCAAACCCCATCAATGGTATGATTCTAAAACATGCGAATGGATGAGTCGATGTTGAGCATGGTAGAAACCATTTGATTACATGTTATTAATGAATATGATCAACATATGTGAGGGGACCTACTAATAATGAAAATGAACCCCAAGGTACTTAGTACAATCTAGCGAGTGTGAATAGAGTAGATGACGTCGAACACTCATAGAATTGATTGAGCAAGAGTCAATGAGGTAAATCCACTGTCAATCACAAGGAATCTTGCCACTAAGGACTGTAAGCTCCAAGGTACTAATTGGCTTCTAGATCCACTTCCTAGATAATGAGTTGGTGTTGATAATGAGGTGGTGTTTTAGGATGTTTGAGAGTGGTTCTAGCCTCATTGGAATTCATAGGGAGAAAGTAAAATTTTAGGTCCCATTCAAAATTTAATAGACTTAACAGTTTTCATGATTTCAAGATTGGCAGGATTACAAAGTTTCCATTGGATTATATCATGTATGAGGCTATGGAACTAACATTTAATCAAGAGAACCAAGCCCTCTATGTGCCTTGATGCTGGTGGCATTGATTGTTGAACTCTTATGTCATGATCCTAGTAAAAGTGTACCCTTCACTCAAGTAAAATCACTTATTAGGCATGTTAAGCTTTTTCTATATTATTTTAATGCTTAGAGGGTGACATTGATGACGATGATCCTAATATAGGCAATTATTTTGATGATATGTAGTTATTTGTTGTAGCATGATTTTGATTTTGGACTCTAGAGGCCATTTAGAGTCTCTTTGTTGGTGTATTTTGGTTCAGAGATGGATTGCACTCAATGCTATTTTGGTTTATGTACCCTTACTTGCTATATACATGAGAAAATTTGCATATTTGTGTATAATGGTTTGGATTCATTTGGATGCACATGAATATATGTGTTTTTTTTCAAAATTTGAATATTTGATGTATTTTTTTGTTAACTAGTTTTTTGGTTTGGTTTTTGTTCGATTCCGGTTTGGTTCACTTTTTTGGGGTCGACCAGTTCGATGACTGGTCCAGTTATGATAACATTGCAACACACTGATGACTTGGAAACACTAACTCAAGGGCACCAATGATATAGTGTAACAATTCATGAGGCTTTGAAGTACTCTCCATAGTGATTGGAAGAGTAACTATCCTAATGAGTATATGACTCATCATCATGGTATGGCTCCTAGGAAAGCTATAAACCAATTGTTAGACAAAGACACAAATAGGTGCCATGTTGAAGGGCGACAACGACTGACAATTGACACTTTATTGAATACAGATCTAGGTTATTCCCCCCCTCTTTTATTTTTTGGGTGTCTCCTTCGCGTTTTTTTGAGCATGAAAGAGACATAAAAGTATGCTTAATAATGTCTTATTCATGGTTTTACGAACACATAAAAGAGTTAAAAGTAAGCTCAAGCTCATTGGGTGTCTCTGTCACATTTTTCTGAGCATGAAAGAGAGATAAAAGTATGCTTAATAATGTCTTATTCATGGTTTTACGAACACATAAAAGAGTTAAAAGTAAGCTTATTGGAGAAAATGAGTGGCTCAAAGGCATGCAACTACATTTCAAATGCATGGAACAAACCTAGGAAAATCGAATGCAGAAAAGGTACTTGACAAGTGATTTCCACTCATAGTAGCAATTTCTCCATACGTAAAGGTTGCAAAATGGAGACAAATTGATGCAAACGATAAGAGGTCAAGAGTGACCATATTAGCAATAGGTAAGATAAAAGAAAACAAGCATTGTAGTATGCACCATGACATTAGCAACAATAAGCATATGCAACCATTAAGTAACATAAATGATGACGTGATCCCTATTGGGACATTGTTAGAAAAAGATTAAGAGAGAAAAATAAGGCTCAAATTTTAGTCATGACAGGTCTCAATAAGGATTCTCGGGCCTATGGAGAATTTTAGAATGGGAACCAAATGACAATGGGGATGCTAAACAAGGGCATCCATTAAGAGTAAGCACTACTGCACAAGTTATGACATGCAAATAAGAAGGGATAATGTCACATCCTGGCGGGTTCGAACACAAAGCATTGTGAAGAAAAAAGTGTTGGTTAATAATGCAAGATGGTATTGCATGGAAAAACCTTATCCCTTTATGCTAATTCAAGACACATACCTCATGGTTTAGTGGATGTCACCATAAAAAATCCAAACAAATTTTCACCAAGTCCTAAAAAACCCATCCAGAAACACTAGATCTCGAGTTAAATTGCATAGTAGAACCTCATAAAAACAATAACGATGCATAAATGAGAAGTAGTGAAAATGTGTTAATTTAGACCATGGGTGAAAAATGATATTTTTGGAAACAAAAAGGCCCAAAAATGGTCTATATATGGTAAAATATGATCATTTTCACATTTACCTTGGTGAAAGTTTTACTTGTGGTAAAAACTTATTATCCCTCAAAAAGTTTAGTGCAGATTGTGGGAGATTCAACAAACACAACTCCATTCTACTAGGACTATGTAGGAACAAGATCGTGAGTTTGGTTTTTGAATTTTATAATTTTTATTTTTATTTTGTACATGATGTATTGATTATATATATATATTTGACAGAAACATATATAATTTATAAATTATGGAATGAAAAACCAGTTGTCGGGTGATTTACATCGTGAGAAGTTCGTCTTTTCAAATACTACTACTACTATAAGAAATTGCTGCTTTGACTGCTTAAAAACTAAATGGTTTAGTTTTCTTCCTTTTTTCCCCTGCTCCTTTTCTTTAGACCATTCAACTGAGAGCTTGTTTACCTTGACTTCAAGCTTGCTTAGCCAGAACTCGAAGTCACCATGACCATTGGAGATATCTTTGAACTGGGTGTCCGATTTGCTTGTGAGTTCCTCTCGCACCGTGGTGATATCCTGGTCCAGTAGCTCACATCTTCTTTCTCTGACTTTATCTAGTTTCTGCATGATCTCTACCTGCTCCCTGGCTGAGGCCTTCAAGCGATTGGTCTCCTCTTGCAACTCTGCGATCCTTTCTTCAAGATTTGGGTTGGGCTTAGAGCTGGTGGCCTTGGATTCCATTTGCGTTATTTCAAGACTCTCTACAACCTATCTACTTTCTGGATTTACTCTTGAATGAATGCCCCTGTAATCCCGATTTCCTTTGCCAGATATATAGTATGTGAATGCACAACTCCCTCGTGACTCTTGGTAGCCTTGATGAGGCAGTATGGCCCTCCCCTTAAATTTCCTTAGCTCTGACTAGTAATGCTACTGAAAATGCCAGGTGTTGGGTCTCATTGGAAGCTTTGTTCTTGGATTCGAATCTTTGACTGTAGGAATTAGATTGACACTGCAAACTTGCATTGTCCATTGGATCTGGGGATTTCCGATCTATCAAATTGGGATCCTCCCACTTTAAGGGTTGGGTACTAGCGTTTCTTCTCCGTTCACTGTCAGAGCGCCCTTTTTCATTATTGCCCCTTTGTTTGCTTCGGTGTTTTCCAAGGTGTTTAGCCCCCATAAAATGTGATAGAAGGTAATCTCCCCGAACTTGTTCAAAAGGAGTGTTATTTTCTTGGAAACTTGTCCTAGCCTGCACTGATTAGGTCTCCTTTGCATCTTCAGTGACTAAATAATTACCCTGGAGTCTCCAAAGATCACCAGTCTCTGAATGTTCCTGCTTGATGCTTTCCTAAGACCCTGCCAAAGGGAA
>JZKD02S2400080.1:8670-20934 GCA_000966675.3 Picea glauca
TTCAAGTCCTGAGTTCTAGGTTGGATGGTAACCACAAAGCTTAGCTGTCAAAGGCAGATTTCATAAATCTATGCTAACCAATGGGATTTGTATAATATGCCAAAAATAATAAATAACCAAACATGTTTTATGGGGTTGTAGAGTTCCCTGGACTTTATGGGAATGGCTCTTATCAAAATATGCGACTCTCTTTGTTGGCCCTCTCAATTGAAATGAGCAATCTTAGGAGTCATGGTTGGTCAAATAACATGACAGGAAGATATGGATTACCGTCCAATCAACAATGATTACCTCTTTATTAGAGCTGAAAGTGTCCACCATTGATGAATCTACTAGTATTTTCATTTGAAAGCTGACTAAATTTGAATTTGATCTAATTGCAAAACGACAACCGAAATGGGCATGTAATGATATACATTCTCTTGATATTAGGGCCACGACAGACATGCCCACATTTTATTTTTAATATAAGATGCACCCTTTTCAAAAATAAACTATGCCCCTCTATCATGCATTTTGTCATTTGGGATGAACATGGTAAGATGAACCTCAATCCTACATTCTCAGCCAACTAGCAAGTTTAGCATGAGCTGCATCTCTGCAAAGAATATTTCAGACATTGGCTATAGTAAAATAAGTATAGAAATGGATTCTAATTAGAAGGTTTTATGGTCAAGTAAATCTACATCTTTATTTGGATAAGTCGTTTTCCATTATTTGGCTTTGCATGTGCAATCCAACCTTTGGTGTGTAGGTACCCCCACCATTTTCTTTGCCTTTGGCTCTTCTTTAGGTTATTCTTAGCTTCCTATTTTGGTTACATCCATAGTTGTAGTTCCATTTTGGGTATGAGAACATTGCACATTACCAATAGTGTTGCGATCATGGGTCATGAAATAACATAATAAAGGCCATAGGCTCTAATCCCATCTAATCATTGGAGGAAAACATATACAAAATAACAATTCCAATATAGGCCTCACTATGATCAATGCATGCTCATAATCCATTCAAACTCAATAAATACACCAAAGGCAACATGCAACTATCTCTCAAATGATGATAAATACAAATGGTTAAATAAAAACGAATAAAAATGACACTTCCAAACACATTAAATATGATTAAGTATCAAATACATTATGTTTTTTGCACACTACGTAATGAGGCAAGGACCACACAAATTTAGAGAAAAATTGATGCAAAATATACCCAACCAAAACTTGTTTATGTTGTACCGACACCCTAAACACATGACACGATCAACTCCATAATAAACAAAGGTGTCAATAGGTGTTGTAAATTGAACATGAAACTATCTCTCAAATGATGATAAATACAAATGGTCAAATAAAAACGAATAAAATGACACTTACAAACATATTAAATATGGTTGAGGTATCAAATGCATTATAGTTTTTGCACACTACGTAATGAGGACCACACAAATTTAGAGAGAAAAATTAATGCGAAATATACCTAACCAAAACTTGTTTATATTGTGCCAATTCACCCTAAACAAGACATAATCAACTCCATAATAAATGAAGTCTAGTGTCAATAGGTGTTGTAAATTGAACTTTGCAAATTATAAGCATTCGAAAGTAGGTGTTGTATTCAATTTGTGACAAATGCATATGTTGTGATCAAACTTGTGATGGATGCAAGGGCTTATGTTCTACCATAAATGAACATGCCACAATGTTGAAATTGTATGTTTTTTTTATGGCCATAGGCCATTTAAGTTATAGGTCATTTATTGTAGCTACATTTTGTATAAGATATTATAGGACATTAAATGCAAATCATAATATGTTGCAAGCCCATATTGTGAAATTAATGAGGTTCAAAAGTCATAATTGTACAAGTCATTCAATGCAAGTTATGTTGCCACAATTACCACCAAGAATATGAAGGCCACTTATTTGAAAAGTTGTGCACCCTTCTAAATTCATGGGTTGCTACAACAAATGCACTATAAATGTTATTATTCAGCGCATGAATGCAATCTTTCCTTACAAAAGCAAGTAGGTTTCTATATTGATGTCTCAAGACTTGATAATAAATCTAATGCAAACATCAATGAGGATGACCTCATTGTAATACTAAATAATTCATGAATTCATAATAAATGCTCATGAATGCCATATAAATGAAACTTTGGATGATGAAATGAGGGATTGAGAGGGTGTGTGTGTATACCTACATACATATAGATTGATAGATGGATAAACATACACTATTTCCTTGCGTTGAGGGACACCCTTCCAAGGGACATACAATTATATGGCACTGCACCATTGGAGGTATTGTTGGTGTGGGGTCATTTAATGTGGCTCGACCAAGATGTCCATGTAAGGGATGCCTTTTCTTAGCCTCTTATTGTGTCATATTGTTGATCAATTACTATGATTATTTATACATTTTTAATCATAGTCAATTATCAAATTATAGTTGATGAACCTCATCATTATGCAAAAACCTATTCATCCCTATGAAGCATAAATTCTTGGACCTACTTGTGGGCATAACATAATCTCTTATAAGCAATTGCAATTGCTTCCACACATAATTACTAGGCTTCAACATCTCTTCCATCGGAGAACAATCACCTTAAACAATGCGAATTTTTTACCATATCATTGATTCCTTGGTGGCACACAATATTCATTAATCCCTATATACCCTAGTCCACATAGGTAACATAACTTGGGCATATTATATCAACAAACAGAGATGGCGTGTTTTCTGAATAAATTTCATGTAAGATACAATGCCTTCTTATATGCTATAATATGGTCCCAAATACCATGGTGACAACTACATATAATCTCTTATAAACAAAACTATTTTATCGTCATGAAAACTTGGGCCTATGTTAGAAAGACATCAAAGCATCTCGATAGTCCTTTATTTGTTCTTAATCGTCCATTTATTTCAAACAAATTCCAAGCATTATATCTTTGTAATCCAATCCATCAAAATTTGTGAATCAAAATTGTACATAGTCATGAATGTGATCATACCTTTTGATAAATGTTTAGCATTGAAGGGAGACTCTTTATCAACCAAGTCTCCCATATGTAACCTCAATGTCACATTGATAGAATGATTATCATGATGGAAGTCTCTTTATCAATCGAGTATCCCATATGTGACCTTGATATCACATCCATTGATTGTTTTATTCATTACCATTGCCCATATAAATGGTTTGAATTGCTAAAGCCCTAATCTTGCAACTCAATGTTGTAGAGGATGACCTATCGATTATACACAATCTTGGGAACAATTCCCAAAGTATAACTATTGGACACTTATCTTATGATACATAGAAAACAATTAAAAATAATCTAGATAGATATTTTTGATATATTTATGGTCTCCAAAATCTAAATATAGAATAATTGTTTTCTAAATATAGAAAACAATTATCTTGGGAAAACATGCCATTGTATCTACATACAAAAAAATATTTTTTATTTTCAAAGGTAGATAAAGATAGATGGGTTGTTATATTTTTCAATGCAATCTTCCCTCTATGAAACTCCATGAGTATTATATATTTTTTAGTCAACTAAGACAAGGGACATCATTAAACTTGGGAAATGTCTTTTTCAATAATCTTATATAGAATAATGTAGACTTAAAATATTGTTTTTGCAAATCCCTGATTGGGTAAAGTTTTGGAATATGTTAGGACAATTTATCTTGCTTTTCAGGGTCTTGAAGGAATCCCATAGATGGGTTCCTTCAATAAAACTTAAGCCATCATATGCAATAATATTTTTGATGCCTAGTAGTAGTCTTGTAATCACCATAACATTAGAATTTCCATAGATAATCGAAATCAATCACAATACCATACAAATCGAGCCTCATCTTGAAGCCCGAAAGGGTCTTTAAGGTGGTGACAATTACCATATGATCAATCCTCATGCCCTATAGGTCTTACACACTCAATTGTGACACAATAAACCTCTACTATCTCATCCAAAAGAAAAATGGGTATCAGAGGTGATGATGATAAATAATCTAATATTTAACTATACCACGCATACCCTTGAGGTTGAGATTGCATATATTGGTGAAAATTCCCCCTAATTGAGGCATCCCTACTATACCAAAGAAGCAATTAATAAAAAACAAAGGCATACACAATGATTCATAGCTTTCATTTGAAGATGTGTTAGGCCAAATAAAAATGTAAGAATTGATTTAGATAACTTAGTTAATTTCAAGGAAAATTAATGATTGGTAGCTTTCATTGAAAGATATGTTAGGCCAAATAAAAAAGTAAGAAATGATTTAGATAACTTTGTCAATTTCAAGGAGAAAACCTCACTATAATGACAATCCATGCTAGATTCCTAATTTACAAGACAATACCATCTTACAAAATTCATGTAAATATTAACAACAATTTAAGCAATCATGCTTAGCCTTTGTCTCACAAATGAATTAAAGTGCTTCTAATGAAATGGCCATAACAATCAAACTATGCATTAATCTATTTGAAGTAATTGAGACATCAATCATGTTAGGAGCATCGTGAAGAACTAAAATCAAACTATGCATTAATCTATTTGAAGTAATTGAGACATCAATCATGTGAGGAGCATCATGAACTAAAATGGTCCTATAAGTTAATGAAGCTAATTCAAATGACATTCATATATTTCTATGCCAATATTTGCTTAGAACATTCTATTACTCCCTTGGCAACTTGAAATGGGCCATCCATCCAAGTGGAAAGTACTCAAATGCAACATTAGTGAGAACCCTCATTCACAAAACTGGAAAGTACTCAGATGCAAAATTGGTTAGAACCCTCATTCACAAAACTATTAGTAAAATAGTAAGATCAAGAAGTAGATATGGATGAAGCCTTATAAGTTTCTCAAATTAACTAAGCAAAATCTTAGTTATTCCAACATCAACATCAACACCTACAACACAAATACTAATTCCTTTTTTTAAATGGCAAAATTATGATTTAATGAAACTAAAAAAGAATAAGCAACAACAAATCATTGAGTATCATTGTTGATTGTTTCTACAAATTACATGGATAACAAAATTGATCCCATCCTCAACATTTGTCACTAATTATTTTTTGAATAAAATTGCTTTAACTAATCATAAAAAACTTGGTTTGTACACGTAGGAATTTTTATACAAAAAATGGGGTTTCTTAAGTAGCCTCTACAAGTTCACTATCTCATGTGAATATGATCTAAAATGCTCTAGACCATAATTACAAACTTGCAACTTGGCTTAGAAGCTTTGCAAAAATATTATCTTTCATTGCCCCAAGAGGCACTTTCCACGTCGCATTAAACTTAATGACTCAAGAGAGTTTGTCACCTAACAATGCACCTTTCTAGGAGATACATGGACCAACTAGTTATGGAATTTAAACACCCATTTCCAAGTAGAGTTAGCAAATGGCCACAACTAGAACAAATGCTTTAGATTCTTTCTTTTGCCACAAAAAGATCATCTAGGTTGTGACATTCCTAGCTAGAAAAGTCTTTGCCCCCAAGCCAAGTCCCCAAGAATCGGGGATGAGGCACCTTTCTAGGAGGTATCTGTTGAATTTTTCATAAGAGATGATATTGTATGTGGATGAATATCTTATTACAATGATGAATGTTCTATATATAAAAAACATATTGTGACCATCCATGAAGAGATGCGTCCCTTGGGTAATAAATATATTTATACTTTATATTATATTATACATATAATATAAATATATTTTATATTTATACTTTATACTTTATTATATATATTTATACTTTATATTATAAATATATTATTACATTAATAATCATATTATTAATTATCAATTTAGTAGAATGTCTTTCCAATGCTGCCCAAATATCAACACTCCCTCTCAGTGAGGGAGACATTCTACATTATGCCAAGATTACCTATGAAGATTACCTTTAAAGATTACATGTGGGTAGCTCTCAAATATCTTCAACATGTCACCACGACATCCATTACCTCGCAATGCATATGTACTTCATCATGTGCATCCTTATGACTTCACAACTAATGCATCCAAGGCTTGTGGGTAGTTCTCAAATAACTACAACATGTCCCCAGGACATCCACTACCTTGCAATGCATCTGTACCTCATCACATGCACTCTTGTGAGTTCACATCATGCATCCAGGGCCGATGAGTAGCTCTCCAATAGCTACAACATGTTATCATGAGACTATCCAGTTTCCCACAGAAAACTTGGATATCTTATGCATGACATCCAGTACCCTGCGATAACATCTGTACCTCGTCTTTTCAACATGCATCTAGGGTCGGTGGGTAGCTCTCCAATGGCTACAACATGTCATCATGACATTCACTACCTTGCAATAACATCTGAAGCCATCACTCCCTTTGAAGAGGGACTACGTCGAGCTTGTCCTTGAAGTACTCGAACTTCTTCCTTGACAACGGCTTTGTTAGCACATTCAAAACCTTCTCATCGATAGCCACATATTGGAGCCTCACTGCTCCCTTTTGCACCATATTGGAGCCTCATTGCTCCCTTCTATACCAAGTGTCACTTCCATGAGACACAGACTCCAAGTCTGATGCCACACACTCACATCCATTGACTGTTGAACATGCAAATCTATACATCCTCGGATATCCATAGTGCAACGTGACTTCACCCCATGAAACCAAGGTTTGTGGGTAGCTCTCAATATAGCTACAACATGTCCCTAGGACATCCACTCCCTGCTATGCATCAATACCTGATCATGTGCACTCCTGTCTTAGTGCCAACCCTTTTTCATGTTGGATGAGTTCCACATGACTTCACCCCATGCAACCAAGGTCTATGGGTAGCTCTCAATAGCTACAACATGTCCACAAGACATCTACTCCTTGCGATGCATCAATAGTTGATCATGTGCACTCCTGTCTCAGTGCCATCCCTTTTTCATGCTGGATGAGTTCCACCTGTCTCAGTGTCAACCCTTTTTTATGCTGGATGAGAACACTCAGTGCCAGCCCTTTTTCATGCTAGATGAGAACACTCCCTTTGAAGAGGGACCACACGAAGCTTGTCCTGGAAGTACTCAAACTTCATCCTCAACAACGGCTTGGTAACACCTCCGCAACTTGATCCTCTGTAGTCACAAAAATGGAGCCTCATTGCTCCCTTTTGCACTATATTCATGATATAGTAATATCCGATCTCAATATGCTTCGACCTGTCATAGACCACAAGGTTCTCTGACGACTTCATGCAACTCTGGTTGTCACACCAAATGTAGGTCGCCTCTAGTCTGAGACCAAATAACCCAGATAAAAGTTCTCGAAGCCACACTGCTACTTCACATGCTGCCAAATACTCAGCTTCAACCATATCGAGCGCCACACATAACTGCTTTCTGCATCCGACATAGCCTCTTACTCCTTACTATAGTACACAACTCCCTTTGGAACTGACTGTCCAACTCCCTCTCAAGCACTGAATCTTCAACCTGTTGACTTCATCACTTGTCCTCTAGAACAAGTCTCGTCATCCTCTTCTTGAAGGTCTTACCTACAAGTCAAATTCAGTCCAATAGTTTGCAATTTCCGAAGCCACACTGCTTCCTGCATTTGGTGGAGCATCCTGCTCCTTACTGTAGTACCCAACTCCTTCTGGAACTAACTGTCTGGCTCCCTCTCGAGCACTGAATATCAATTGGATCTTCAACCTGTTGACTTCATCACTTGTCCTCCAGAACAAGTCACATCATCCTCTTCTTGTAGGTCTTACCTACAAGTCAAATCCAGTCCAATAGTCATCAATTTCTGAAGCCACACTGCTTCACACCTTGCTACACATGCTGCCACATACTCTGCCTCAGCCGTATTAAGTGCTACACACAACTGCTCCCTGTTGTTCCATGAAACCATACTGGAGCCTAGACTAAAGCAATATGTCGAAGTATTCTTTCGATCAGGAATACTGCTGTCCCAATTTGAATCCGAATATCCATATAACCCGAACTCATGGTCTATCACATACTTGAGACCATAATCCAATGTACCCTTAAGGTACCTCATCACATGTTTTGCTGCAACCAAATGAACCTACTTGGGCTGCTCCATATATTGACTCAGGGTATTCACAACAAAACATATATTCAGTCTTGTGTTCGTCAAGTTCATTAATGAACCCACCATCCGCGTGTATAAAGTAACATCCACAGTCTCTAAAGTCATATCCTGTAGCAACTTCAGATTTGATACGAAAGGTGTAGCCATTGGCTTGCAACCCAACATCTTGAACCTCTTTAGGATTTCTACTGTGCACTTCCCTTGATTTAGAAAGATCTCATCATGTCTCTGCCATACCTTGGGACCCAAAAAGTAATGCATCATCTCGAGATATTTCATCTCAAAGTCAACAACCAATTTTATTTTTCTCTTACACTCTGAGATGAGCTTTTCCACACCTGTTTAGAAATAGGTCATCCATATACAACAATAGTATTACCAGACCGTCATCCACAACCTTAAAGTAAAGGTTAGGATTTACAGTGTTGTTTGTAAATCCTAAGCTCGTCAGAAAATTATTGATCCTGCCATACCAGGCTTTGGGTGCCTGCTATAATCCATATAAATCCTTCTTCAATCTGCACACTGAGTGTCCCGCAGTTGTCACGTACTCAACACAAACGCCCACCTCTACCTTCTAAAGGATCTAACTCAAGGCGATTCATAAAGTCTCTCGATCCGAAGTGGCCAATAACCCTTCCTTCAAGCTAGCCAGGAAGGGAGAAATAAGTGGGTGGATCAATCAGTTAGTGAAACAACAACCATCCACCCCCCTCACTGCGAAATAAATTACTACAAGTAGGATGGGGATGCTTACTTGGAAAACCAGTTGCCGGTGTAAAGTTCATATCTTCTTGGGTGGGTATTCGGGTGTAAAGGCCTAGCTTGTGGTATTTTGAGTGTGAGTATTTCTTTATATTGAGGCGTGTAGCGTTAGTGGTGTGATGTAAGCTATATGGATAATATAAGGCATATAGTGGATACAAGGAGGAAATTATTCAGTGCCATCCTGACATGATTTCCCTGGTACTAGCCACGTTGGGAAAACCGGGTGCGAAAAGCACAAGCATCAAAAGGAGTTGCTGTGCCTGATCTGTGTCGACCACAACTAGGTGGTGGTCCACCCTATCAAATCCAATGGATTACCGCGACTCGCCTTATTATATTAGTTGACATCATCATCCTTTAGCTTACCAGTTGGCGAATTTGCAACTTGGGAGAATTGCTCCTTCCAGGTCTTGGACACACTTTGGAAAATTCAATCAATTTCAATGAAGAGAAATAAGAAGTATTATCAAATACTAACATCGAAGGAATGCCAAATCTAGTGATCAGATGCTACTCCAAAAACTGGATCACTACATTCTCGTTCACGTGGGGTGAAAGAAAGAGGTAAGGTTATACCCGCAGAGCTCAGGTAAGACCCACAATGAAATGCCCGACTTAAGTAAAGCTATCTGTCTGTAAGGCGTAACAGATTGGAGGCCAACCCATCCCAACGTCAAGTTAGGCGTAACGTAAAGGAGGACTCGCTTTATCTCTCAAGCACCAACCGAGAGAACAAGTTCCCCTTGAAGTTAGAGGTTGAAAAGCAAGAATCGGAGTGTTCTGTGACTACAAGGACCATTCTTCCTGATCAGGTTGCTATCTGTGCCACATGAAGAATTTCAGTCCTTCCAGATGTTGAAAGCCACACACTTTGAGTCTTATGTCCTTAGAAGACTATGCCAGGGTCATTATCCATTGGTCAAATTACCATGACCAATCCCGAGAGAATGTCAGCCCGATGTTGAAACATTAACACTTAAGAATAACTTCTAAAATTACATAAAATCTCAACACTCCCTCTGCATGCGCTGACCTCCTCTTCTTCTTCATTACATGGATGTGCACAACTCTATGTCTGGATAGTCTTGCTTCATGTTGCTTCCCACGACTGTCATTATGGCTCTTTCTCAGAGCTATTACCTATGACGTGTCCGTAACAAGAAATAAGAACAAAAACAAAAACATCTTTTAGAGGAGATCATTTTATCTTGTGCACAACTATATACAGTGACCCTAGAAATGATATGTCTTCTACTAACACACATCCATTGTATACTCGATGTCATACAACTAACCATGTTGATTTTCTAGTGCTAAATTAGACAAGCACAATTTTTCACAAGTGGTAATTACTTCCAACGATATTTCTTTAGTAAACTCTAGAACATTACTAAGTAATTACACTCAGAAAATTTCAACTACTTAGAAACTTCGACGTCTTCCTTGGATCACTTCCCACGTACGAGAGAGAAAAAATGTGTGTTTATTGTTGTGTCTTTTTATAATAATATTAAATTGATCCAAAAAAGACATGTCTCTTTGAAAATTAAATTAAGTTAAATTTTATTTCTTATAAATAGTTGGAGAATACCTCTTGTAACTACCCAAAGATTAATTTGGTTATAATCCATCCACATAGTATTTTGACTTTGTTAAATTGTTCCTCCATAATTCATGCGATTCTTTGCATAAATATAGGTAATTCATGCAATTCTTTGCTTAAATATAGGTAGGAGTAAATATGGAGTACATTCCTCCTATTTAGGTAATTAGACATTTTTACTAGAAATTACTACCCACCATAATTTATGGAATTCTTTCTATAATTTAAGTAGGAGTAAAAAGTAAATATGTTGTACATAGAGATTGCAACAACCCCATAAATTTAGCATTCCCAAGACTTTACTCTACTCTCATTTTCCTGGGCCCTCCTGTGAGGGAGTCAAGCCCAGTCCCGCTTTGATACCATATTGAATTTTTCATAAGAATGAAGCCCAATCTCGCTCTAATACCATATTGAATTTTTCATAAGAGATGATATTGTATGTGAATGAATATCTTATTACAATGATGAGTGTTCTATATATAAAGAACATATGGTGACCATGGTGACCATCCATGAAGTATATAAAGAACATATGGTGACCATCCATGAAGAGATGCGGCCCTTGGGTAATAAATATATTTATACTTTATATTATATTATACATATAATATAAATATATTTTATATTTATATTTATACTTTATTATATATATTTATACTCTATTTTATAAATATATTATTACATTAATAATATTGCTTAATAATTAATAATCATATTATTAATTATCAATCTAGTAGAATGTCTTTTCGATGCTGCCCAAACATCAATAGTATCTACAAGGAGTAATTGGTTATGGAATTTAGGTACCATTCCCAAGTAGAGTTAAGAAAGGATGAAAATTAGAGGATATACTTTAAAGTTTTTATTGTGCTACATAGAGCATTTGCACCTTGACATGCCCAACTAGACAAGTCTTTGGCCCCGTGCTTGTTCCTCAGGAATTAGGGGTCATGCAAAAGATGCCTTCTTAAGCTTGACAAGAGGCTTACACACATTGTCAAGATGGAAGTCTAGCCAAGTCTTCTATTTAGACTTAAGCATCGACTACTTGTTTAGTTACCCATCTAGAATGGGGTTTTGGCACATCCATTTGTACCTATAGTGAGCCTATATTTGTTGAATTTATCAGTTCTATTCCATTTCCAGTGCTTCCACCAATTAGTTGGGCCATGTAGGATCAACTTATTCATATGGTTATCAAGAATGACCTCATTGATGTGCTCGATAACAAACATGTTTGTGTTTGACAACTAAAATTTGGTCTTAAGTTCTTGACCAAGGCACCCATCCCTGGGTTTGCATGTTGAAAATATCCTTAGTCATGTGAATACCCCTCCTAGAGAAGTGAAGAGCTAAGTACCATGTGTTCTTAGCTAGATATTTATCATCCTAAAGCAACAAATGGAACCACCGAATAGGATGATCATTAAACGACTACCTATTATAAGAGTTTCTCCTTTCTAATGTAGATGAAGTTTGACGATTTCCCAGACTTTCCATATGTAATGTACCTAGGGAGGATAATATGGGGTACTTAGAGAGGTATCCGATGGGATAATGAATATAATGTGGTCATAATAATGGAATATACCCACTAAGTAGTTAAAGTTAAATAATATAATAATAAGGGGGAGTTGCCATAGACCCCTAGGAATACTCATGAGAAATTATAAATACACGAGTATCATTGTATTGAGATGTGTCTGAAGTTGATTCTTGTAGTAAGCATGACTTGTGGAGTGATTTCTTCCATAAGAAG
>JZKD02S2400124.1:0-12583 GCA_000966675.3 Picea glauca
GACTGTAAACAATCTTCTTGGTTTATGGGTTCCAAATATTATAACCTTTCACACCATCTTTATAACAAATAAAGATACACTTTTCAACTTTTTTATCTAGCTTACTCCTATTTTCCTTTGGAACATGTACATAAGCATCACAACCAAACACTCTAAGATATTCAAGAGAGGGTTTCTTTCCAGTCCATACCTCGTGTGGATTTTGATCATCCAATGCTGATGAGGGTGATCGATTGACCAGGTAACATGTTGTACCCACTGCCTCTGCCCAGAATTCATGTCCTAACTCGACACCATTGAGTATGCTCCTTGCTTTTTCCACCAGTGTCCTATTCATCCTTTCTGCAACTCCATTCTGCTTAGGTGTGTATGGAGTAGTCTTTTGCCTTGCTATACCACACTTCTTACAGAAATATACGAATTCATTTCCACATAATTCTCCATCATTATCTGTCCTCAATACCTTTATTTTCTTCTTTGTCTGATTTTCTACCAGAGCCTTAAACTCTTTAAATTTATCAAATACCTCAGATTTCTTTCTAAGAAAATAAATCCATGTGTTCCTTGANGTCATCTCCTAGGAATACATCACCACCATCATATTTTTCATATTCAGAGAACCACTCCCTATGAGGAGTCATATGGTATGACACACCTGAGTCGATCAACCATACATCACGGTCTACATGTGTACTTGTATATGCCAGGTAAACATCACCTCCTTCTTCAATGGAGGTTTTTGCCTCTGTGGAAGAGGTATTATCAAATCCCTTTGGTTTATCAACCTTCTTAGATTTGCAACCTTTCTTATAATGCCCCGTTTTACCAAACTTCCAGCATTTCCTCAAAGATTTTCCTGGAAACTTAGATCTACCTGTATATTTAGATCTCCCCCTCGAAGACTTACCAGGATTCCTATCTTGGGCATGACCTATTACAAATAAATCATCTGTGCTATGACCATCCATTCTTTTCTGCCCCATCTCTTCAGATAACAAGGATGCAACTACATCCTCATACTTCAATGTACATTGAGTGGTACTACCAATTTCTACAACTAGATTATCCAAAGAGTCTGGCAAAGAACATAACAAAGTAATACACTTATCTTCTTCTGAAATCATAATATTAACAGAGACAAGTTGACTTACCAGAGTATTAAAGGTGTGGGAGGCAGGACAAAGCGAAAAAGTAAGGCATTTTTGGGAAAAAAAGCGCGCACAAGGAAAGCGACAGCTGGAAGGAAACACAACATGTGCACATGAAAGGAAAGCAACAACTGGAAGTAAGAACAACACACACGCATGGGAGGAAGACCTAACGATGGTAGGGTTATGGTTTTGGTAAGGTATTGTAAATGGCTGAAGAACCTGAAATATATAAATATAGATACTTAGGTATCATAAGGGGTTGGTTGGTTCGTTGTTAGTTCAAGAATATACTTGGGTTGTTCGTTCAGATTATTGTTGTTGTTTTTGTTGTAGTTATGCATGAGTTGATGCGATATGTAATGTTTTGCGATATAAGCCATTTTTGTATAAGTTGTTGAGCTAGAGAGGACGAGGGAAGGTGGATCACAAGGGTTAGATCATAGGCTGGGGAGATTGGTGCGATCTAGTCTGCCTCATACAGATCTTACCTGACTGTGAAGAGTTGTAAGCGCATGACGCTATAGATGCAGAAATAATATAATAAAATATCTGAGAGCCAAATCTTTGTGGATGTAGCCCAGGAGGGGGTGAACCACAGTAACATCTGTGTTATGTGTTGAATGCTTGCATATCTTTATTGTCTGAAGAAATTATTATTATGTTGAATGAATGAGTTGTTATATTTCCTGCTTACTCATCAATAAAAATATACTGTGTTTACAAGTTATAATAAATGGTTCAATATATAGCTCACTTATCTCACACTCAATTCTAGGCTGTAAAAACCCGAGTCTTACAGCCACCCATTAAAGATATCTCGGGTGAGACTGCACAGCACATTCTGTGTGTTGTGTTGCCTTCTGGTTTACCAGGAGGGCCAATAGTTTTAGAGACTTTGTTGGAAACCCAAACAGACATGAACCCTGGGTCAACAAAATTAGACAGCATAGGAGAATAGTAACCAACTAATGGTTCCATTGCCATTGGTAGGAACATAAGAGGGTTGAGTAGATGAGATAAGTCGAAGATATGTCGGGGGTGGATCAAGAAAAGGTTTGGGCAGAAAGCAATGAGCCATTAGAAGGGAATGTTGAGACCATGGAATCCCACAAAAGAAGAGATCGAAACTTGGCTAAGAAATAAGGAGCTAGAGTTTGCACTAGAAACCTTAGACTAACAGCTCACAAATATCTTGAGAAATACATGTTTAGTGATTTACATGAAGTCTTTTTCTGTGATTTTACACATCTATTGTAGGATTGGATACTAAGGTTGAAGGATAACCATGCAACGAAACAGATTCAACAGATAGAGTGGACCCCAGTATAGATTGAACAATTACAACAGGTGAACAACAAGTTCACCCGCGTAGTAGAATTTTGGCTTGACAGTATTGTCATAGGTTTCATAATAGAGTTTGTAGTCGACACAACGAATTCGTACAATGCAACAGAGCAAGAATTTCTATGCATACCTCGAGGAAGGTACATTCGATCGCTATATACTTCTATTTAGATACTGCTATATAGCAAAGGAGTACTGACAATGGAGTTAGACAACTAAAATTCCTTGTGTGCATGGGGGAGGGGGGGACGCACTGAAAGAAAGAGGAGAAATGGAAGGAGGAAAGGATAAGGGAAAGAAGGAGGAACCCTTGAACCCAATCATGATGGACAAAAACCAGATCAAGCAGATCATGGCAACAACTGGAAAGACGCGTAGCGAAGTACCCTACCAATACAAGGTGAACAACAAAAAGAGATCCGTAGCCACGAGGGAAGGCTTGGCGAGTGATGAGGAAGAGGTAGAGGATCTCTAGGATGTGGAGAAGATTGAGGAAATCCTACGCACAACATATGAGAGGAAGATGAGAGGTCCAAGAATGAGAAATGAAGGCAACAATCCTATCCATATTAATGTCAGTGTGGAACCCATAAACCCATATGCGACTAATACACCAAAGAGAACACCACCGTTTAGAAAACTAAAGTTCAGAAGAAGTCAAACAACATAAAGTACATCCACACAAGGAACAACAACTAGAGGAGCCAGTTCAGGCAACAATAGTCAGGTATCTACACCGCGTGGAGGTAGTAGTTCAACATTCAAAATGGTAGGACACGATACCACCATCAAATTACCAAAATTTCGAGGAGAAGAAACAAAAGACCATGAGAAACACTTGTTCATTTGTGCAAAGATATGGGAAGCAAAACAAATCATTGATGAAGATACCAAACTTATGTAGTTAGCAATTACGCTAAGAGACTGTGCACTAGAATGGTACATGAGTTTAGACGCAAACAATGCACCTGGGACGACAAGGACACTAACATACATTAAGAAGTTACTGATAAATGAGTTCCAGAAGTTGAGCTCGAAGGATCAATACATGAATAAGATGATAGAAATCAGACAAAAACCAGGAGAATCCATATGGGAGATTGACCAGAGATTCAAGCGACTGAAGGGAAAGTTAAAATATCTCATGACTGATATGGAGCATTGACACGTGTTTGTCAACTCATTGCTCCCACATTTAAAATATCCATTGTGATAAAAAAAGTTCCAGACAGAGGCAGAGGCTCTGCAGGCAGCCTTGCAATTGGAAGAAAACCAATACCAGCAAATAGACCCAACTATTGAAGAGTTGAAGGAGGACTTGAAGAATTTAACATTTCAACTAAACCAAAATAAGAGTAAGGACAAATGAGAAGTTGTTTGGTGTACTACATGTAGGACGAAAGGCCACCACAAGAACAAATGTTCAACATTCACGCAGTATATGGAAGCATGAATGCCAAACTTGTTACCCACAGGAGAACCACAATGTGAAGTCTGTAAGAAACCAGGTCACGACCCCTATCACTGCCCGATGATGCAAAAATACCAGATAGTCCCAAATAGTTCATATTGCACCTTTTGCAAGTCAGTGGGCCACGATGACAAAGACTGCAGAACTATGGAGTTGATGTGAGAAAGGACATCAGACACATATAGAGTGCAGTCAGAAATGAT
Organism: Picea glauca; assembly: GCA_000966675.3. Taxonomy (NCBI): domain Eukaryota; kingdom Viridiplantae; phylum Streptophyta; class Pinopsida; order Pinales; family Pinaceae; genus Picea; species Picea glauca. The sequence goes on from JZKD02S2400124.1 coordinate 4,170, forward strand.
GACGAGGCAACCTGCACCACAATTTAACCCAGTTCTAGCTCCATACAACACTTCGCAACATCAGTATAATACTGCACAACAACCATACAATAATGCACAACCACAATACAATGCAACACAACCTCAGTACAATACCGCGCAGTATAATCAGGTGCCTCAGTATAATGTGATGAGAGGAGATAGAGCAGGCTATAGAGGTGGAGGACGAGCAAGAGGAGGTTTCAGATGAGGTAGAGGACGAGCAAGAGGAGGTTTCAGATGAGGTAGAGGACCAATGGCATGTCACAATTGTCAACAACCAGGACATTATGCGAGAGAATGTCCACTTCCACCAACAACTTGTATGTATTGTCGCGCATCGGACCATGATACAAAAGAATGCCCGACACTACTAATAAAGATCTAGGAAAAGAGGAACCAGAACAACCAAAATGTTCAGTGGATTTTCGTCGAAACAAGAAATGAAGGATGAAACATTAATATAGTTACTCGCAGAGGAGATAAAACGGGGGACGACGCTGTTCGCAAAGAGCCAACACAAAATCAATGGGTGAAAAAGAACGCCAAACCCAGGAAGCAGTTTGACGCACAGAAGGAAAAGGAGATATTTAAGCAAGCCCGACAAGAATTCCAGAAGGAAGATATTGCGACGACTTCAACTGCGCAACAAAGTAAGGAAGCACCAGAATATGAAATTCCTTCGTTATTGGATCATACCAGCGAAATACATTCCATGTGAAAAGTAAGTACAATCAAAGGATTTTTGCAATCATGTGTAAAGGTATTAAGTGATCCATCATCTGTGAAAATATTGCAAAACATACTAGAAAAATGTAGCATCGAGACAGAAGGAAAACTAGAACCAAAAACAGTAAATCACCTACACACACAAGAAGAAGAACAAGTAGGGAATTTAGACTGAATGCCAACATTGGAGATTTTTGTAACATACCCAACCACCCAGAGGCTAGGCTACACCACTTAAACAGGCTGCAACACACCCAAACACCCGCAGGCTCGGCACGTTGCAGTCCCAAGACTCAGTTCTATGATCTCTAATTCGAAGGCAAAGAGTTTCTCAACAATGTTAGGAGCATGCACACCACATGCATAAGACAAGATCCATGCCACAACATAAAATAGATAAACAACATGCCATGCACAACAAATAACCAGCAAATAGGCACATTAGAATACATATCTCAGAGATAATTAAATACACAATGGAATACATTAAACAAAAAACACAGATAACACTTATCTTTGCAAGTAAATGTTCACCAACTAGCTGTAGACCAAGGACGTTCCTCCCAACCATAGACNAGAGAACCACTCCCTATGAGGAGTCATATGGTATGACACACCTGAGTCGATCAACCATACATCACGGTCTGCATGTGTACTTGTAGATGCCAGGTAAACATCACCTCCTTCTTCAATGGAGGTTTTTTCCTCTGTGGAAGAGGTATTATCAAATCCCTTTGGTTTATCAACCTTCTTAGATTTGCAACCTTTCTTATAATGCCCTGTTTTACCAAACTTCCAGCATTTCCTCAAAGATTTTCCTAGAAACTTAGATCTACCTATATATTTAGATCCCCCCCTCGAAGACTTACCAGGATTCCTATCTTGGGCATGACCTATTACAAATAAATAATCTGTGCTATGACCATCCATTCTTTTCTGCCCCATCTCTTCAGATAACAAGGATGCAATTACATCCTCATACTTCAATGTACATTGAGTGGTACTACCAATTTCTACAACTAGATTATCCCAAGAGTCTGGAAAAGAACATAACAAAGTAATACACTTATCTTCTTCTGCAATCGTAATATTAACAGAGACAAGTTGACTTACCAGAGTATTAAAGGTGTGGGAGGCAGGACAAAGCGAAAAAACAAGGCATTTTTGGGAAAAAAAGCGTGCACAAGGAAAGCGACAGCTGGAAGGAAACACAACATGTGCACATGAAAGGAAAGCAACAACTGGAAGGAAGAACAACACACACACATGGGAGGAAGACCTAACGATGGTAGGGTTATGGTTTTGGTAAGGTATTGTAAATGGCTGAAGAACCTGAAATATATAAATATAGATACTTAGGTATCATAAGGGGTTGGTTGGTTCGTTGTTAGTTCAAGAATATACTTGGGTTGTTCGTTCAGATTATTGTTGTTGTTTTTGTTGTAGTTATGCATGAGTTGATGCGATATGTAATGTTTTGCGATATAAGCCATTTTTGTATAAGTTGTTGAGCTAGAGAGGACGAGGGAAGGTGGATCACAAGGGTTAGATCATAGGCTGGGGAGATTGGTGCGATCTAGTCTGCCTCATACAGATCTTACCTGACTGTGAAGAGTTGTAAGCGCATGACGCTATAGATGCAGAAATAATATAATAAAATATCTGAGAGCCAAATCTTTGTGGATGTAGCCCAGGAGGGGGTGAACCACAGTAACATCTGTGTTATGTGTTGAATGCTTGCATATCTTTATTGTCTGAAGAAATTATTATTATGTTGAATGAATGAGTTGTTATATTTCCTGCTTACTCATCAATAAAAATATACTGTGTTTACAAGTTATAATAAATGGTTCAATATATAGCTCACTTATCTCACACTCAATTCTAGGCTGTAAAAACCCGAGTCTTACAGCCACCCATTAAAGATATCTCGGGTGAGACTGCACAGCACATTCTGTGTGTTGTGTTGCCTTCTGGTTTACCAGGAGGGCCAATAGTTTTAGAGACTTTGTTGGAAACCCAAACAGACATGAACCCTGGGTCAACAAAATTAGACAGCATAGGAGAATAGTAACCAACTAATGGTTCCATTGCCATTGGTAGGAACATAAGAGGGTTGAGTAGATGAGATAAGTCGAAGATATGTCGGGGGTGGATCAAGAAAAGGTTTGGGCAGAAAGCAATGAGCCATTAGAAGGGAATGTTGAGACCATGGAATCCCACAAAAGAAGAGATCGAAACTTGGCTAAGAAATAAGGAGCTAGAGTTTGCACTAGAAACCTTAGACTAACAGCTCACAAATATCTTGAGAAATACATGTTTAGTGATTTACATGAAGTCTTTTTCTGTGATTTTACACATCTATTGTAGGATTGGATACTAAGGTTGAAGGATAACCATGCAACGAAACAGATTCAACAGATAGAGTGGACCCCAGTATAGATTGAACAATTACAACAGGTGAACAACAAGTTCACCCGCGTAGTAGAATTTTGGCTTGACAGTATTGTCATAGGTTTCATAATAGAGTTTGTAGTCGACACAACGAATTCGTACAATGCAACAGAGCAAGAATTTCTATGCATACCTCGAGGAAGGTACATTCGATCGCTATATACTTCTATTTAGATACTGCTATATAGCAAAGGAGTACTGACAATGGAGTTAGACAACTAAAATTCCTTGTGTGCATGGGGGAGGGGGGGACGCACTGAAAGAAAGAGGAGAAATGGAAGGAGGAAAGGATAAGGGAAAGAAGGAGGAACCCTTGAACCCAATCATGATGGACAAAAACCAGATCAAGCAGATCATGGCAACAACTGGAAAGACGCGTAGCGAAGTACCCTACCAATACAAGGTGAACAACAAAAAGAGATCCGTAGCCACGAGGGAAGGCTTGGCGAGTGATGAGGAAGAGGTAGAGGATCTCTAGGATGTGGAGAAGATTGAGGAAATCCTACGCACAACATATGAGAGGAAGATGAGAGGTCCAAGAATGAGAAATGAAGGCAACAATCCTATCCATATTAATGTCAGTGTGGAACCCATAAACCCATATGCGACTAATACACCAAAGAGAACACCACCGTTTAGAAAACTAAAGTTCAGAAGAAGTCAAACAACATAAAGTACATCCACACAAGGAACAACAACTAGAGGAGCCAGTTCAGGCAACAATAGTCAGGTATCTACACCGCGTGGAGGTAGTAGTTCAACATTCAAAATGGTAGGACACGATACCACCATCAAATTACCAAAATTTCGAGGAGAAGAAACAAAAGACCATGAGAAACACTTGTTCATTTGTGCAAAGATATGGGAAGCAAAACAAATCATTGATGAAGATACCAAACTTATGTAGTTAGCAATTACGCTAAGAGACTGTGCACTAGAATGGTACATGAGTTTAGACGCAAACAATGCACCTGGGACGACAAGGACACTAACATACATTAAGAAGTTACTGATAAATGAGTTCCAGAAGTTGAGCTCGAAGGATCAATACATGAATAAGATGATAGAAATCAGACAAAAACCAGGAGAATCCATATGGGAGATTGACCAGAGATTCAAGCGACTGAAGGGAAAGTTAAAATATCTCATGACTGATATGGAGCATTGACACGTGTTTGTCAACTCATTGCTCCCACATTTAAAATATCCATTGTGATAAAAAAAGTTCCAGACAGAGGCAGAGGCTCTGCAGGCAGCCTTGCAATTGGAAGAAAACCAATACCAGCAAATAGACCCAACTATTGAAGAGTTGAAGGAGGACTTGAAGAATTTAACATTTCAACTAAACCAAAATAAGAGTAAGGACAAATGAGAAGTTGTTTGGTGTACTACATGTAGGACGAAAGGCCACCACAAGAACAAATGTTCAACATTCACGCAGTATATGGAAGCATGAATGCCAAACTTGTTACCCACAGGAGAACCACAATGTGAAGTCTGTAAGAAACCAGGTCACGACCCCTATCACTGCCCGATGATGCAAAAATACCAGATAGTCCCAAATAGTTCATATTGCACCTTTTGCAAGTCAGTGGGCCACGATGACAAAGACTGCAGAACTATGGAGTTGATGTGAGAAAGGACATCAGACACATATAGAGTGCAGTCAGAAATGATGACGAGGCAACCTGCACCACAATTTAACCCAGTTCTAGCTCCATACAACACTTCGCAACATCAGTATAATACTGCACAACAACCATACAATAATGCACAACCACAATACAATGCAACACAACCTCAGTACAATACCGCGCAGTATAATCAGGTGCCTCAGTATAATGTGATGAGAGGAGATAGAGCAGGCTATAGAGGTGGAGGACGAGCAAGAGGAGGTTTCAGATGAGGTAGAGGACGAGCAAGAGGAGGTTTCAGATGAGGTAGAGGACCAATGGCATGTCACAATTGTCAACAACCAGGACATTATGCGAGAGAATGTCCACTTCCACCAACAACTTGTATGTATTGTCGCGCATCGGACCATGATACAAAAGAATGCCCGACACTACTAATAAAGATCTAGGAAAAGAGGAACCAGAACAACCAAAATGTTCAGTGGATTTTCGTCGAAACAAGAAATGAAGGATGAAACATTAATATAGTTACTCGCAGAGGAGATAAAACGGGGGACGACGCTGTTCGCAAAGAGCCAACACAAAATCAATGGGTGAAAAAGAACGCCAAACCCAGGAAGCAGTTTGACGCACAGAAGGAAAAGGAGATATTTAAGCAAGCCCGACAAGAATTCCAGAAGGAAGATATTGCGACGACTTCAACTGCGCAACAAAGTAAGGAAGCACCAGAATATGAAATTCCTTCGTTATTGGATCATACCAGCGAAATACATTCCATGTGAAAAGTAAGTACAATCAAAGGATTTTTGCAATCATGTGTAAAGGTATTAAGTGATCCATCATCTGTGAAAATATTGCAAAACATACTAGAAAAATGTAGCATCGAGACAGAAGGAAAACTAGAACCAAAAACAGTAAATCACCTACACACACAAGAAGAAGAACAAGTAGGGAATTTAGACTGAATGCCAACATTGGAGATTTTTGTAACATACCCAACCACCCAGAGGCTAGGCTACACCACTTAAACAGGCTGCAACACACCCAAACACCCGCAGGCTCGGCACGTTGCAGTCCCAAGACTCAGTTCTATGATCTCTAATTCGAAGGCAAAGAGTTTCTCAACAATGTTAGGAGCATGCACACCACATGCATAAGACAAGATCCATGCCACAACATAAAATAGATAAACAACATGCCATGCACAACAAATAACCAGCAAATAGGCACATTAGAATACATATCTCAGAGATAATTAAATACACAATGGAATACATTAAACAAAAAACACAGATAACACTTATCTTTGCAAGTAAATGTTCACCAACTAGCTGTAGACCAAGGACGTTCCTCCCAACCATAGACTTTGTTGTTCATTTACTCTCAACAAAAGATCACCCCCGATCTAGGGCTATGAATCCACACAGATGGGTCCTAGGCCAAGTATAAAGACACAATAGTTGGCTAATTAACTCTCATGTTTCCCAACCTCACAACAATCCTAATTTCCAGCTCTGTTTCCCCCTCAGCCTGCACAACCCCAAGAAATGAACACCTTTCTCTGCCCTACAGTCCCTGAGACTGTTCCATTTCTCTCCAGGGCTCCACTGATACTAGTCATGAAATTTCCCTACTAGAAATTCCAAGGACTCTCAGTTGTGGGTAGTTCCATCCGAACTACGATCAAGTTCATGCACACAGGCATCCATTCCTTCCTGGAATGATCAGTAAATCATTACAACCATTCAAAAATGGATCTCCTCTTCCTTCCATTCGTTTCCATGCTCAACCCAAGAGCACACAAACTCCCAGTAGTGAGTGAAGAGGAAGAAGAACAAGTGAACCACTGAGAAGAGGATGAACTAAGGGAAGAACGACCCCAAAATAGCCCCCAAGGGATGTTTAAATAATTACATGAAGACAAGAGCCACATGGCCTCCCTCCCAAGAAGCTCATGTAACCCTCTCTTCTCCATAAAATCAATTATGGGTAAATAAAATAATAATAACAAAACTTATCCCCTCAAGACCCCTCTCTCATGGAATCATATCCCCCTATCTCTTTTTTCCTTGTCGTCCTTGTAGCCAATGATGTATTTTTTTAATGTATAGGAAGTGTTACATTTCCTAGGCACTCTTGCCCCTTTTCAATTTTACCGGCTCACCAGCCTAAGTCATATTTACATAACACATTATAGTTTATAAGGGTTAGAACCATGATGTTACATCCCCCTCCCCTTGTTTTGGCACTGTGCTCAGTGCACAACACCATTCCATTGTTATTAACATTACAATTCCAGGCCCTCTGGCCTTAATTCACACAGGTAATCTAGCCCAATCTTATATACATAGATAGTCTGGCCTAAAACATGTATGCATATGCATTCCAACCCAAAACATGTATGCATAGGCATTCCGACCCAAAACATGTATGATGATCTTCATAATTTATATTTCTGGCAACAATTCCAACCAACAAGCTCTCCTTCCCTCTTAGCCCTGCACAACCCAAATAAATGAACCCCTTTCTTTGCCATGCAGTCCCTCAAGTTGTTCCACTTCTCCCCAGCTTCAATGAACTCGGCCAAGAAGTTTTAGAGTTGTGGGTTCCAAAACTCAAGTTGTAGCAAGTCCATTGGAATTTCTTCCTTCCATGCCTTTGTCATTTAGTTGCTCCAACATCACCTTCTTTTCTCTCATAGTATGGTACTTTTCTAGATCTTCAACATTCATCGTTTTCCTACAATATTTCAAATTAGYGAGCATGTCAGTTCAAAATTTGTGCATAAAATTCTCATTCTTTCTCATATTGTAAGAGTAAATTTTCATAATCCAATACAATACTTATCTGTGTGKTTCATGGATCTGCATCCATATGGATGTCTCGTTATACTATTTTTCTTGACATACCCAATGTGTGCATGACCCCAATCAAGAGCTATCAAAGTCTCCTCTTCCTTGTGGTCACTCACCTTCCAGGCCGAAACTCAGGTATCCCCTTATGCAGTCCCTCAGGCGATCCATCTTGCCTGACCAAGGTTCTCTTGCACAAGAATATTTCTAGGGACACATGGTTCTCATATCATCATGAGATATCATTATAACCTTTTCAAACATAAATGTCAACTCTGTTTTATACAGGAAAATAAAATTTTCCAAGCATGATCTTTCTGCTCATAATGGTTGGCTTTGTAGCTGTAGATATCAGTCTTCCTTATGGGCTTACACCCCTGCCCTATCCAATACCATTCTACCTGCAATTTCTTCAATTTACATTCGGCCAAAACAATTCGTCAGTAATTATCAAATCATAATTCCCAAAACTGTTTTATGTAGGAAAAATAAAACTTCTAGACATGAGCTTCTGCTCATAACAATTTGACTCTTGCAACAATAGGCACTGGTCTTCTTTATGGGCTTACAACACTGCCATATCCAAGATCCCTTTCCTCCTGCAATTTCAAGATTCCTCAGCCAAACAAATTGTCACTATCTCATGTACAAGACATATATTCTCATGGCAATGATTCAAAACAAAATCACAAAGTGCTCTCAGAATTGTTTACAACTACAATTCAAT
>JZKD02S2400124.1:16991-29033 GCA_000966675.3 Picea glauca
TTTTCCTTTTTATCCTTTATTCATAATTCTCATGAATTAACTCTCTTTTAATCATGACCGTGTGTCGGTTCTTTTGTCTTCATGAGTTGATCAAAGACATGGATTGACTCATTATATCATACTCATGCTTCTGTTGTGTTCTCAGTTCACAAACAGATAATATTTTTATCCTTTATCAATTCTTTGTATTATTCTAGTGTTAACTCTATGTTGAATTAAATATTTATGAGGCGCTTCCTTCAAACTATTTACATATGACCATATGCGCAAAACCACAGGCTTATTGATTTGAGCGTTGTCTCTTCTTTTCCCTTTATTGTTTATTCCATATGACTGCAGGTGGTGCCCATGCGCTAAGCTAAGAAGTTCTTGATAACTTATCAAAATCAACGCTGACATCTTAATGTCACGACGAGCTGGACGATTCTCATTTACTTCGGAACTTTGACTATTCGTGGCTCCTGAATTCTGGAGTAGCAATTCCTCCGAAGTGATTACCCACCGAATGAGTCATAAAGTGGTGGTGACTTCTTGTTGTCAGTTAAAACCTCCACTTATGCTATCCTTCCACTTTACTTGATCATTGGTTGGGAAAGCTCCTGAAGTAGATCAACTATTAACGTTTACTTTGGTCTTCGGTGCTTCGCAACTTCAAAACCTTCAACCAAGACTAGATCAATGAACCTCGTCCTCTTTCATGATCAATGATCAAGATCCACTTCGGAACTCCAACCTTCAAAGGTCTCAACTTTCCCTACTTGCTTCCCCCCAAAACGCTTTTACTCGGAGTTCATGATCTGTCGACGCGTGTCCTCCCACATATCAATGAATATGAATCGCTTCAGATCTTCGGGATTCAGGAGTTTCAAACTCTATGCCTTCAATTTATCCCGGAATGATTTCACCTGAATTTGATGATTCATCGACGCATGTCCTCCCGCAAATCAACGACTATGAATCGCTTCGGCTCTTTGGGATTTGGGAGTTTCAAACTCTATGCCTTCACTTTCTCCCGGAGCACCGATCCTCTGAATCGCTACAAGATCTACTGCCGTGTGTCTTCTAGGATCAACGGTCGATATGTAATCCGACCTTTGATCCTTCGGGAGTTTTTGACCCAGCGCAACTTGTCACATCTTTCCCCTCTAGAGTGCCTAGTCTTTGAATTGCATGATCTGTCGCCACGTGGTGAAATACTGGAAGTGGACACGTGGCCCAATTAGGTGGGTGACATGTGTCACATTCTAATTGACACCCCAATACTCCATATGCTCAAAACTTACTAACACATGGCACCCATCCCATGTCTCCACGTTATCCTAGGTGACGTCCGCAAGCCATGTCATTTCATAATTTCGGGCTTCGAAAATCTCAACCCTCAACTTTTTCCAAAATGATTTTATCTGAAGCTCGTGATCTACTGACGCATGTCTACCATAGATTGATGACTACAATTTCTTCAAGTATTCAGACTTCAGAAACCTCAAATTTCAACCTTCACTTTCCCTCAAAGTGCATGGATTTATGCCATGTGTCCTCCTGGATCGGACGACCAAGATTCACTTCGTGTCTTCACCGGGAGTCCACGAATTTTCACCACGTGTCCTCCTTAATCGAACGACTGAGATTCACTTTGGATCTTCGGTGTCCAGAAATCTAAATTCTAAAATTCTCCTCGCTTGATTTTTCCCAGAGCATTTTATCCAGAGCACACGATTGGTTGCTGTGTGTCCTCCTACAAATTGACAGTCCCCAGCTACCTCGACTATTCAGAGTTTCGGTGTTTGAGCACTAGCATGTCACATCACTACATTCCTTTCAATTTGCGGGGGCACGCATCGACGGTTTGGAGTAACACGCCCTTCGCCCCACAATTGTTCTAACACTGACACACAACGCTTCAGTGAAACCTTGGTTTGGATTGCGTGACCGCCTCAGGGAATTAACTCCCATGTAACTTGGTTGCCCGCAATTCCTCCTGGCCATCGATATCTCTCCAAGCAATTTGATGATTGTGACTTAAATTTTGCTTTGCTTTCATCGTACGACCCTTGTTCACCTGCCCTCCGATCCAACAATCCTGAATCTCTCTTGATCCCACAGTGGCGATCGCTCCCAAATTTGAAGAGGACGGTCACGATCCTTCAAACCCTTACAAAGGATCTATGATGTTCTAACTCCTGTGTAGATTTTGTAATGCCATTCCTCCTGAGAATTTCAACTTCACGGTCAGAATTTGATCTCAACCACAAGACTCTGACCAATAGACCCGGCCCATACCGACTTGGTGTTTCAACCAGAAGCTCTGATACCAATCTGTAACATACCCGACCAACCAGAAGTCAGGCTACGCCACTTAAATAGGTTGGAACACACCTAACCACTCACATGCTAGGAACGTTGCAGTCCCAAGACTCAGTTTTCTGATCTCTAATTCAAAGGCGAAGGGGTTTCTCAACAATGTTAGGAGCATGCACACCACATGCATAAGACAAGATCCATGCCACAACATAAAAGAGATAAAAAACGTTCCATGCACAAAAAATAACTAGCAGATAGGCACATTAGAATACATATCTCAGAGATAATTAAATACACAATGAAATACATTAAACAAAAAACACAGAGAGCACTTATCTTTGCAAGTAAACATTCACCAACTGGCTGCAGACCAAGGACGTTCCTCCCAACCATAGATGTTGTTGTTCATTTACTCTCAACAACAGGTCACCCCCAAACTAGGGCTATGAATCCACAAGGATGGGTCCTAGGCCAAGTATAAATACACAATAGTTGGCTAAGTACATCTAAGGTTTCCCAACCTCACAACAATCCTAATTTCCATCTCTCTTTCCCCCTCAGCTTGCACAACCCCAAGAAATGAACACCTTTCTTTGCCATGCAGTCCCTGAGGCTGTTCCATTTCTCTCTAGGGCTCCAATGCTACTGGTCAGGAAATATCCCTACTAGAAATTCCAAGGACTCTCAGCTGTGGACAGTTCCATCCGAACTGCCATCAAGTTCATGCACACATGCATCCATTCCCTCTTGGAATGATCAGTAAATCATTATAGCCATTCAAGGATGGCTCTCCTCTTTCTACCATTCGTTTCCATGCTCATCCCAAGAGCACACTAACTCGCAGTAGTTTTTGAAGAGGAAGAAGAATAGGCGAACTAGTGAGAAGAGGACAAACCAAGGGAAGAACGACCCCAAAAAAACCCCCAAGGGATGTTTAAATAATTATATGAAGACAAGAGCCACATGGCCTCCCTCCCAAGAAGCTCATGTAACCCCCTCTTCTCCATAAAATCAATTATGGGTAGATAAAATAATAATAACAAGACTTAGGCCCTCAAGCCCCCTCTCTCGTGGAATCATAGCCCCCTATCTCTTCTATCCTTGTCAGTCTTGCAGCCAACGGTGTATTTTATTAATGTATAGGAAGTGTTACATTTCCCAGGCACTCTGGCCCCTTTTCAACTTTATGGGCTCACCAACCTAAGTCATATTTACATAATACATTATAGTTTATAAGGGTTAGAACCAGGATGTTACAATTTCAATATGGGAGACATCATACTAGATATAGGATCTGAAGTTAATGTATTACCAAAGAAAACATGGCAATTCATGGGAGAGCCCACATTAGGATATTCACCTGTTCAATTGAAGCTGACAAACCAACACAGAGTCCTACTAATAGGTAGATTGAAAGGAGTGATAATAGACCTAGATGGAGTGCGCACTAAAGCAGATTTTAAAGTCATTGAAATAGTGGACGACACAACACCTTATCCAACATTCCTAGGTATGGATTGGGAATTTGACAACAAGGCCATAATCAACTTGAAGACCAGGAAAATGAAATTTGAGTCAGGAGAATATAGGGTCATCTCGCCCTTAGATCCGTCAGAGGGGGAGAGGTTTGTAGAACCTACTTTCCTAGACTTAGAGGAAATCAACCAGTTGTACAGAACACCTGTGTGTTGAGGATTATGTAAACCCAAATGTAGATGGGATACTCAGTTGGTGGAGCATTAAATCATGTGTAACAAACTCAGATACTGGTTTAGAGAACCAGAAACAAAGGCTACACGAAGTATCCACGAGAAGATATGCAAGATTAGACCGCGCAGTAAGATGGGTAGGCACAAAAATTAGAGAACCACCCAGTTTTCACGGAATCACTAATTTGGAAACAATCTTAGCACAGTATGAAGACGAAGTATTAGAGAACCAGATACTATTAGCGCTTGATATAGCACTCAAGGCCACACCTACAAGATGGTGGGGCACACACAAAGAGACAATCACAGATTGGTACCAATGTAAGTGGTTACTGCACATAAAGTTCAGCGTAGAACAAAAAAACAACAAGCAACAGAAGTATGATGGACAAAGAGCCCCATCGAAACACTTGGAGAAGTGTAGAACGCTGTGGAAAATGACACCCCCAGAGGAATGGCCTCATCACTTTATACAATCTCTAGAGGGAATACCAACAAACTGGTATACTGACCAGGAATTGCGCAAAGGAACTACGACCTGGATGACATTGCAACTGAATTTTACAGTCACTTTCTCATTCGAGCATGAGAACCCCAACATAGATGCTGCTCTTAAAAAGATAAGAGAAGTGACATTCATCCAAGCACCAGAAACAAAACTTATCATAAACAAAACTTATCATAAAAGAGCAACAATGGAACAAATAGACAGTGAAGGAACTATTGTCGTGTTACCATGTGCAAGAGGAAGCACCAGACGAATACGATCTGCGCGATATTAAGATTGAAGAAGCGAAAGGAGAAAGAGATGTGGAAGGACCACCCATAGAATCAAATGTTATTTCTGCGCTGATCAAGGTAAATAAATTCAACATTGGGACAACCGAGCATCCCAAAATGGCCAACATTGGAGACTACTGGGATGAACAAACAATAGAAAGCATAACAACGTTGTTGCGCGAGTACATTGACATGTTTCCCACAACATTTTTAGAGATGAGGGTATAGCCAGAGAGTTAGGAGAAATGAAGATACCACTCAGACCTGAAGTAAGATCGATTAGACAATGACCATATAGACTGAACGCAATATATAAGCATAAATTCAAAGTTGATATCGATAGGATGCTCAAAGTTGACATCATAGAACTGGTCGAAGAATCAGAATGGATAAGCTCGATGGTAGTACAAGACAAGAAACAAGGATGGATAAGGATATGTGTCAACTTGAGGAAGTTGAATGATGCATTCTTACACGACCCATTCCCTACACCTTTCATGGATGAAGTGTTAGAAAACGTAGGTAGACACGAAGCCTACTCATTCACTGATGGATTTTCAGGCTACCATTAGATCAAGATAGCACAAGAAGACATATACAAGACCATGTTTGCGATAGAATGGGGATCTTACCAGTACACAATCATGCCTTTTGGACCGAAGAATGCACCAACAATATTTTCCAGAGTAGTCATTGCTACGTTTAAGGAATTCATCCACCAGTTTCTCGAAGTATACCTGGATGATTGGACAGTCTACAGTTTTTTGAAAGAACATGTAGAAGTCTTACGACTAATGTTAGAAAGATGCATAAAGTGTCAGATATCGCTGAACATAAAGAAATTCATATTTGGAAAACCATTTGGGATACTATTGGGCCATATAGTATGCAAACAAGGTTTACTCGTAGATCTCACAAAGATCACAGTAATTGTTAACTTACCACCACCAAAAATAGTCTGTCATCTCAGAGCGACATTGAGACACACAAAATATTATAGGAAGTTTATCAAGGGGTACATGCAGATTAATGCACCAATGGAAAAGCTTATAAGAAAGGACACAAAGTTTTAGTGGAACGACGAGTGTCAACACGGTCTGGATACCCTAAAGGAAAAGACGGTCATCGCACCAATATTAGTCTTTCCAGATTGGGAGAAGACATTCCATGTCCATGTAGATGCATCAACCATAGAACTTGGAGCTATCTTGGCATAGCCAGAAGCGGGGGAATTGGATCACCCAATAGTATTTGCGAGCAGGAAGATATTAGACTCAGAACATAACTATAACACGACAGAAAGAGAAGGCCTAGCTATGGTCTATGCACTACAAAAGTCCAGACATTACTTACTGGGGAAACACTTTAATATTTTCACAGATCACTCAGCCCTGAAATATCTAGTCAAAAAGCCAGTGTTGGGGGGTAGAATCTGTCGATGGTTACTACTGTTTCAAGAATTTGACTTTGAAGTAATCATCAAACCAGGAAAATTGAACACAGGACCTGACCACCTATCAAGGGTCACAAATGGAGAAGAACCTACGAATTTAGAAGACAACTTTCTAGATGCACAACTATTCTCAGTCCATATCGCTAATGAATACTTTGTAGAACGTGGTAGTCTGCACTACCGACTATCAACTGATTGCAGGACACCTATACAAAATGGGCGCAGATAACATCTTGTGAAGGTACGTGTTAGAGAACGAAATACCAAGAGTCTTAGCAGAAGTGCATGAAGGAATAACAGGAGGACATTACGTAGGCAAAGATACCACATAGAAGGTATTGCGCGTAGGACTATGGTGGCCAACAATTCACATATATTCAAAGGAGTACTGTCAAAGATGCGATGTATGTCAAAGGGTGGGAAAACCCAACAGAAGGGACGAGATTCCACTACAACCACAAGTAACATTACAAGAATTCGATAAGTGGGCAATAGACTTTTTGGGACCAATCAAACCACCAACAAAAAGAACAGGAGAAAGGTACATTATCATCGCGACGGAATACCTAACAAGATGGGTGGAATCCGCACCAGTGAAGGATTGTAGCATAGAAACAACAACGCATTTTTTATTTGAGAAAGTAATAACTCGATTTGGATGCCCAAGAGTTTTGATGAGTGACCAAGGCACACACTTCATAAACAACACCATCAATTCTATGACTGAAGAGTTTGAAGTCCATCATTAGAAGAGCACACCATATCACCCACAGGCAAATGGCACAGTGGAAGCATTCAAAAAAATCATGGAGAATGCGTTGACAAAGATTTGTAACGTTAATAGGGACGACTGGGACCTCAAAGTACTGGGAGTATTATGTCCGTATAGGACTACGTGAAAAACGTTGACAGGGCACACACCATTTGAACTGGTTTATGGTAAAAAATTAGTGGTTCCATTAGAATTTCTAGTACCAAGCTTGCGCGTAGCAACAATTACACAAATGACAGAATGAGGTGCAATATAGGAGAGACTGAATCAGTTCATGACCATGGAGGAAGAGTGGATCCTAGAAGGATTCGACCAACAAGTTCAGAAAGCAAGGGACAAATCTTGGCATGATAGACACATAAAGAAGAAAACTTTCAAGGAAGGAGCTCTCATACTGATGTATGACAACAAATTGTTTCAGCACCCAGGAAAGCTCATAATGCATTGGTTAGGACCATATGAAGTAAAATCTATCACAGATGGAGGAGCTATACAATAGAGAGACTTTTCAGGTGCAAAACTCAGAGGGATGATCAATGGGAGCTGACTGAAGATGTACAAGGACAGTCGACCACCCACTGCACAGTAGGAAAAAAAAAAGAACAGTATATTGAAAAAGAACCAAAAGGCAAGAACTAGAAGGGGCATAGTGCGCCAGAGAAAGAAAGAGCACACAGTATTAGGAACATAAACCCAGCGAGGAGAAGGACAACGGTCACATACAAAGGGAAAAAACTGGGAAAAGGAAAGTCGGCAAAAGCAGGATGACATGACAACACTAGGCGGAATTAAAGGAAGGCAAGGACTAATGGGATGCCACATTAATCACGCCAACTGGAGGTGGAAAGGCAGAGTAATGGCAAGTACGAAACTGCCAAAGGTGCATTGAACCCGCAGTTAAGGTTTATTAAACCCATAATGAAGGAAGCATCCTCGACAAGCTTCATGGGAAGCCCATACAACACATGAATGTGGGAGAAAACAATCTATTCACTAAAAGAAAGTAGACAGAGAGCGACAGAGGCTAAAAAACACAGAGTGAGTTCAAAGAGATCACAGAGACCGTTCAAATTCAGTAAACGTTTGACATTCACTATCATGGCACTGCCCAAGCAAGCAGAAGCGAGGCAGACCGCCAGAAAAAACAGAGTTTAGACCAAGTCACGAGTACAGGTGGAAGAAGGTGAAAAACAACCATCGTGGATCGTCAATGTCAATGAAATACCATCTCCAGACACAACATCGGTGAACCCTACACCAATAGTGGAATAAATCCAACATCCCGCACTAGAGGGCACGAGTATAGATATATTGACAAAGGTACAGGAGCAGTTGAACCAAGACATAGAAACCCTGAAGGAGATGCAACCAGAGAACACCAAAGTAGCTCCAAAAGTCAATGGAACAGATCCGAATATGGAAGCAACAATTGAGCCAGACGAGTCTCAAAAAACCATACCAGAACATGCACTAGAAGGAATAGTAGAACATGTCACAGGATGACCATAATGGTATACTGAGGAACAACCAAAAGACGTTGGAACTTCGAGCCAGTCACCACTGGTGAAGAAAAACAAGATACAGATACCCAGGTCACCTCGCAAGAAACCAGTCGCTGAAATCATTCTACCGTGGATACTAGATGGGGTACAGGTAGGACTAGACTTATTGGGTCATATGGGGAGGCTCAAATACTCAAACCACAATGTAGCAGATGAAGACAAGTTCTTGGAACTTGCAAAGAGAGTATACATGGACATAGTGAGAACAAATCTATTTGGGGAACTGATTAATCAACCACTCCAATGGGCAACCGGCTTGGAGAAGACAACCATTTTAAGACTGATAGACCTACTACATTTTGGCAGAGGTCAGTATGAAAACGCGTGCGTCAAATAGATTTTAGCAGTCACGCATGGTGGGGACATCTGGTTGGACAAGCTTGTCTCGATAGACGTAGAGATTATTGCAAACATAACAAGATTTCCATCTCGAGGCACGGATCCCATGTAGTTTCTGGATGAAAAATCCAGTTAGAAGGTGCTAGCAGAAGAAATGAAGAAAAAGTAGGGCACCGACAGGGGGACACGAGGGATCATTATCAAGAGGATCAATGATGCCACAACATAATTGGGCTCAAAATATTATCCCACAAGCTGCTAAGAAAATGCTACAGGGAGGAAGTCCCAGCTGGGGTTGTTGCATTTGCAACTCAATGCACAGAAGGCACCACAATGAGCTGGGCACCGTACCTCTTTAACTTATTCCTATATGACTGCAAGGATGTGAAAGATCTGGGCACAAAATTTCACTATTCATGGCTGATCACACTAATAGCCTTCATGGGATGGAAAGATCCAAGGTATGTAACTTTTTGTACCAGACCCAAACCGAACCAGGGAGAGAGATACTTACTGCTAAGGGCTACATGAAATGCTAGTCACAAAAGGATGAATGGGTCCATCTTTGAGGGATACCTACACAACCTATAGGAAGCCATCTCCAAAAGGTGGAGAATAACACCAGAGGCTGTCGNAATCTTTGGAGCTTACAAATCTACCCTTGTTATCTCTATATCTATGCATAAAATGGAAATTTGATTCTTTAACTGAATTGAAATCCTAATTCTATCTAGAAGGTAAGAAGACAACTTGGCTTCGAAGAACCCCACTCTAGTGGTCGCGTGGCTCTTCACTCACATATTAAACGTTTTATCCTCCTCCCTCAAGAAGCCTTAAAATCATTAAAATTTATACAAATAATCTAAGCTAAAAATCACTTCCTACTGTTTGCAACTCCCCGGCAATGGCGCCAAAATGTTGTGCTGGTTATATGTTTAGTATAATGCACTCATTAATTATCAATCCAGGATTCATAATCAACAGAGTTACAAGACACAGTAAGAAAGGTAATTTCTAATGTCACGAGTATAGAACTAAGCTAGATTATGCATGATGGAAACAAATCAAAATAGAAAACTGCAATGCACTTTGGTTGTCTTTCACAGAGAGGCTATCTACTCCATTATGGCACATGCAAGTATGAGATGGAGTTGGTTTGATAGATCAAATCTGCTATCTGACCCATAAAACTAACTATGCAATCCACACTTCTGAAAGGGAAATCACACATCAATCATCAAGACATAGCATGGGTAGTTCAATAGTCAATATACTGAGTATACTGTGGTTCACAGTGTGCTGTTGTGGACTTCACTAGTTCTCCTTCAAATATGTCTGACTACTGCTACCAACATTCATGTCTAAAAACCAAATTCATAAAAATAGAGCAAGTAAAGATCTTTAAGAAATTATATAATGGAAATCCTAGTCTAAGTTGTACTGCTATCATCTAACAGAGTTAAAGCTTCAGCTAATTTAACATTTACACTATTTAAAACAAATGCTAATGCTAATCTATGAANTCCTTGCCACGACTATTTAATAGTCTTAGTCGTGAAACACAAGGAGGTGAAATGATTTGCAAATCAGTCAAATGTTTAAATTTAATTATTCAGTTACATCT
Organism: Picea glauca; assembly: GCA_000966675.3. Lineage (NCBI taxonomy): Eukaryota > Viridiplantae > Streptophyta > Pinopsida > Pinales > Pinaceae > Picea > Picea glauca. The sequence goes on from JZKD02S2400124.1 coordinate 27,532, forward strand.
TTTAGCTTCATCCTCATGACACAAAGTGAATGAGGATGAGGCAATCAACAAACTATTCTAACATAGCCTTGCTAAAGTAAATAAACATACACCAATTGTCTTGGGCTATCTGGAGCTAAACTTGTTACTTTCGTCTCTCTATATTGGTACCGGATCATGATAGGTAGATGGTACCGGATTACAACAGTGCGCAAATGGTGGCACCGGATCACGACAGTCCATGGCCATTGGTACTGGATCATAACAGATGAGATTTTAGTACCAGATGCGTTTGGTACTAGATTCGGACAGTGGCAGTCTTGGTGCACAAGTACCGGATAGCTGAGCTGGTACAGGAAGGCTGGATTTATCTAGAGGTCAAATATTATAGATGGAAAATTGAATCATTAGTACATGAAATATTTAATTCCTTAACTCAATAAACCACAAAATGCATGAATTAACCATACTATACCTTATGACCTTATCACTGGCTAATGGTAGCGTTCTTGTCATTCACCCAAGCTTAGGTAAGCCAAAAATGTATAGATGAAGAGTATAATAGGGTAATGGGGATGTCAATTTTAGGTCTCAACAATATTCTTAAGCAAAACATAAATTAATCAATGGCTCATACACATAGTACACAAATATTTATACCGAAAACCCTTAACCAAGAGAAAACCTTTCAACGCTTCATTGTATTTAATTTCACCATTCACCATACAATATATATACAATGTTTTTAGGTATTCCGTAGATACCAAAACCCTAATCCCTTAATCCGGGATTAATTTAGAAAACCGCTAAAAATAGAAAAATCCGCTAAAATAGAAAAAAAAACGCCAGATCGTCAGACACAGTTGTCGAATCTGATGTGCCCACACACACACATGCAAATAATATAACACATACCCAACTACCCATACTATAAAACTGGCTCCCCCTAGATGAAACACCAGAGAAAAGACGAAGGTCCACCATGGGAAAAGCGTTCGTAGGAACCGACATAGCAAAAGAAGGATTGATGTACATGATGCAATAAGTAGAATGACCTCCCATTTGAGCACTTGCTCCTGGAAAAGTGAAGCTAGGATTGGATCCATAGGAAGGAATATTACAACCTCCTACCATAAGAGTTGGTTGAGGGATATGACTCCCACCAAACGAAAAAGGGAGAATAAGGAGGCATCATGACCCCAAACCCAAAACTAAGATTCACATAAGACGACGAGACAAAGGATGAAAAGTGCAAAGACATGTCTGGCATACATTGATAAAAATGATTAGAAGCCCAAGGTATTGGCTAGGTATCATGATTCGATGTACCACTCAGAAATACAAAAGGATTCGTCCCTATGGAATGAGAAAATACCATGGGATGGGTAATGCTAACTGAGGGAGTCATGGGGCCTCCACTAACCATAGCAATGAAAAATCATTACGCAATACAAAATCCTAAGGCCAACTAATAATCAGAAAGAACACCAAAGTAAAACAAAAAGGCCAATGCACACAAACAT
>JZKD02S2400135.1:14362-29033 GCA_000966675.3 Picea glauca
GGTTGAATCTTTCTCTGGTTAAATTAATGATTTCAATTCTCATATTGGAGTGTTCTTGAAATAAAATGGATAGGTTATGAAATTGTAGCTAGTAGAATTCATGAATGTAGAATTTGTCTCTATGAAAAATTGGGCAAAAAAAAAAATATTTGGAAGTGGCCAATTATATTAATTGGCAGAGGCTCGAACTACTAGTAATGAAATCATAGTTTTTTTGGGGGGAAACAAGAATCGCATGGATGACCTAAATTAAATTGGGTAGGTTGGATTGATGACTGATAATGTGTCATGACATTTGGTGAGGTTGGAGAAAACAAGGAAAAGGAAATGTCGTGAACGATTAGGATGTAGTTTGGAAGTAGATTGATGGTGGAGATCTTCTCATAAGATTTTGTAAATTATGAAGTTGTGGGAAAAGGATTGTAATAACCCCAAGGCCAAGCCCTATTGTAAATCATGTCTATGAAGTATAAATCTTGTCTATGAACTGTAATTCAAGATTATAAGGTTGGTGAGCCAAGTTATATAAGCTAGTGGGATTATGTGTTATTAGGCCAGGGAGCCTAAGTGTTGAAGGCTGGGAACCTAATTTTTGTACATGTCATTATGCATAGTATTAATACAAAACATCTTTGCATGTGGACCGACCACGATGAATGAGTGATGGGGAACTAAGATTCCATAAAACCTAGGTAAGGGATTGGGGGCTGGAAGGTTGGAAAGAGAGGCTAAGTGTGGAGCCTAGGGGCTAAGCCTAGGAGCTTAAGTCCTTGGGAATACTATTTTAATATTATCCCAAAAGCCATGTGAAATCTATGTTTTATCCTAAGTTCCTGGGGAAGGATGCATGCAGCTTCATGGGAGACATGTGTCGACCCAGGCGCATGCAATTCCTCCAACCATCACCTGAATCCGGGGTTCGACCTTCCAATTCCTCCATCCTCCATCTGTACGCGTTTGGCCTCTGTGATTGAACCTCTGTACACCTTACACATCTCTGAAACCAAAGAGGTGAGTCTGTTACTTATTTTTGGTTGGGAGAACTGAATGTTCCGTAATTGTTGAGTCGTGCATCCTGTGTTGCTTGCCGGAAAGCTTAACGCATCCTGTAATCGCAAAGTTGCGCTATGCTTTAGCGTTGATCGTTTTCGTTTCGGGTGTCCATACCCATTTTTCCAATTGACTGTTGTGGCCACGCAGTGCTGGACTGTGTGTGGATTGCNGGTTGAATCTTTCTCTGGTTAAATTAATGATTTCAATTCTCATATTGGAGTGTTCTTGAAATAAAATGGATAGGTTATGAAATTGTAGCTAGTAGAATTCATGAATGTAGAATTTGTCTCTATGAAAAATTGGGCAAAAAAAAAAATATTTGGAAGTGGCCAATTATATTAATTGGCAGAGGCTCGAACTACTAGTAATGAAATCATAGTTTTTTTGGGGGGAAACAAGAATCGCATGGATGACCTAAATTAAATTGGGTAGGTTGGATTGATGACTGATAATGTGTCATGACATTTGGTGAGGTTGGAGAAAACAAGGAAAAGGAAATGTCGTGAACGATTAGGATGTAGTTTGGAAGTAGATTGATGGTGGAGATCTTCTCATAAGATTTTGTAAATTATGAAGTTGTGGGAAAAGGATTGTAATAACCCCAAGGCCAAGCCCTATTGTAAATCATGTCTATGAAGTATAAATCTTGTCTATGAACTGTAATTCAAGATTATAAGGTTGGTGAGCCAAGTTATATAAGCTAGTGGGATTATGTGTTATTAGGCCAGGGAGCCTAAGTGTTGAAGGCTGGGAGCCTAATTTTTGTACATGTCATTATGCATAGTATTAATACAAAACATCTTTGCGTGTGGACCGACCACGATGAATGAGTGATGGGGAACTAAGATTCCATAAAACCTGGGTAAGGGATTGGGGGCTGGAAGGTTGGAAAGAGAGGCTAAGTGTGGAGCCTAAGAGCTTAAGTCCTTGGGAATACTATTTTAATATTATCCCAAAAGCCATGTGAAATCTATGTTTTATCCTAAGTTCCTGGGGAAGGATGCATGCAACTTCATCGGAGACATGTGTCGGCCCAGGCGCATGCAATTCCTCCAACCATCACCTGAATCCGGGGTTCGACCTTCCAATTCCTCCATCCTCAATCTGTACGCGTTTGGCCTCTGTGATTGAACCTCTGTACACCTTACACATCTCTGAAACCAGAGAGGTGAGTTTGTTCCTTATTTTTGGTTGGGAGAACTGAATGTTCCGTAATTGTTGAGTCGTGCATCCTGTGTTGCTTGCCGGAAAGCTTAACGCATCCTGTAATCGTAAAGCCGCGCTATGCTTTAGCGTTGATCGTTTTCGTTTCGGGTGTCCATACCCATTTTTCCAATTGACTGTTGTGGCCACGCAGTGCTGGACTGTGTGTGGCTTGTTGGTTAGTGTGAGGGAGATGATTATTGTTGAGAAGGCAGGTTACCCAGTCTATGAGTGATTCTCTCCAGGTGAGAGAGTGCGCAAAGGAAGTGGGAACTCTTGGAAGGAGTCCTGTAGCTGCCACAGAACTCGGAGACTTCCGGTCCGGTCTGTTGCTGAAGCCCAAGGGTAGGGAGGTCAGCAGTCGATGGACTGTCTTGGTGACAGTGAAGGTGTATACTCCTGGGGTGGGATAGACATGTGGGGAATGAGAGTCTGTGGGAAATGGGCGTAAGTGGCTCCTGGGAGAGAATCCTTCTCCTGTGAATGTGTGTCTTCCTATATTCCCTGCTTAGCCTAGGAATCCCTACCTGGTGGAGCTTAGTCCAAGCTCGGGGGTGACCTACTGCTGAGAGTGATGAGCAACACGGTCTAAGGCTGGGAGGTTCATGGGAGGTCTACACACAGTTGGTGAATTACATCCAGTATAAAGGATAAGTATATACATGGGTATAATTTCAATTAAATATGCATGTCTGTGATTCTAGCAATGTTTACATGTATTCCATTGTATTCGTGAATTATTGTTAATGCCGTGGATTATGTATGCTAATGGTATTAATGTGCTTACACTGTGTTTAACTGTAATTAAGCAATTGTGTTTCATAAGAATGCATAATATGTTACAATAGTGTTTTTCCGTGTAGTAATGTTGGCCCGACCATGGGGTTGATGGTCGAGAACGTTACAGTATGGTATCAGATCCTAGTTTCAATGTTGAGCCTAGATGGGCTGGATAAGTGGTCTTTGGACCGAGGTTTTGAGAAGAAATTGTTCTTGGAGGACTAATTTCAGACCTCAAAATGTTTCTGATTGTCAACGGACTACTTGACCGTGTTACAAATCTCAGGAGGTGTAGCGGTATTATAAAATTGTATCCGTTGTGGTATATGGCCACAGGGAGAGAGAGAACCACACACTAGAAGTGTTGGAGCCATAAAATCTGTTCGGGAGGAAAGGAGAACCCTCACAACCATCAAATCTGGAGAATGTGCACAAGGTTTAAAACCCTTTGGAGTTGCACATGAGTGTGGAAATCGCGATACGTGAAATCTCAAATTTGTCAGGACCGTCCATTGGAAATGAGGCATGGAGAGCAATCAACCTTTCGTTGACTCGTGACTTGATATGGTCTAAGGGTGAGTTCGTGAGAATTCACGATTAGATCACAACCGTCGATCTAAGAGAGATCTGGACCATTAATTGTCCAGGAAGAAATCGACATTTTGGGAATAGGGAGGACGAAGGTGGAAAATCTTTCGACCTCGTGACACACAAAATCCCGATACGCGAAATGCCGATGAGATTTGAGTTGTCAAATCGTGGGGAATCAGGACCGTTGGATCAAGTAGATGAAATTTTAGAAGGAGGGTATGAAGTCATTGGCCAGAAGTCCTTGAGAAGAAGAGTTGGATGGTCAGAATTCTCTGTGGAGAACTTGCGAAATCGCGAGGACCGTAAGATAGCTAGAAGTTGCAAGGTGGTTAGTGGATGGAGAAACTCACCACCCTAGGATCCAGAATAAACGTGGGTCAATGATCGTGGTGTTGGATCATTTCGTGAATTCAGGGATCGTGAACTTGGAGCGCAGGCCAAATTCTTGGTCACTCCAAGTCCCGAATTGCAAAAGAGATTAACAAGGGTATAATTAGACGGTGGAGGACTTCCAAGAAGAAGTGCCAAAATCTCGTGAGCCATCAGATCCAGCCAACTAGCGAGGAAGTTAGGGCTAAAGAGCTTGACAGGTGTAAGCTTAGGAGAGATCTGGATCGTCGGATCAGTGGAGGCTCACAACTGTTGATCTCATACATGAATTCCCATATCGGAATTCTGGGATTGAAGTGACAAGAGATTTGGAGTTGCTGCATCGTGAACTCCCGGTTCACAAAACTCCAAAAATATTTGGACCATTGGATCCAAATCATTGAGGATCGTTAGATCTCGTACAAGAACTCATGTATCAGAGTTCGGGGAATGGAGTGACCAGTGGTTTCGGTCGCTGCATTTCGAACTCTCGGTTACCGAAACCCCGAAACCCGAAGTCCCGAAATCTTCGAAGACAGAAGAACCGTAGCGGATTTTTAACCATTGGATGTTGGGTAAACATGGATCGTTGATCCACCCGATTTACGTGAATTCAGTAAATCGAAACTCTGGGAGATAGATGTGTGTACCTTAAACTCTTCGAAGGTCGAAATCTCGATTAGCACCTAGTAGTCTAGCATTTGGTCACGACCTTTGGTTATGAGGGTAGGGGCTAAGAAAGAGGGAGCTATCACCCAAAAATTACAGAGCCGAGAAGAACTCAAAAAATTTGTGAAGTCGAAGCGTTTTATTAAATCAAAATTGTTTTGAATGTGTGGAATTTGCTATGAATGACAACTTGACAAATACCTGTTGTTTGTATGTGTGTTTTCAGAATCTTAACAAGTTCCAGAACCGAATAGGGTTGTCGTTGAGAGAAGAGAATGGAAGAGGTGTGGATTGCTTCCAATTCAGAGAATGAAAGAGAAGGAAGGAATGTCAACTTGGGAGTCGAAGGATCAAACTCTAATGCGCAAGTAAAAGAGATGGATAAGGAAGGACATATGATGAAAATCATTGAAAGATTGTAGAAAGATGCCCAGGCTCGCCGAGATGATAGCCGAACGCTCATGAAAGTCAGGGATAAGAAGGGTGAATTCAACTTAAGGATGTTAAAGAGTCTGGAAAGAATAGAAAATAAATGTGAAAAGGAGAGTGACTCAAGAAAGATAGAGAGTCGCAGGACCCCTGAGAGGAAAAGAAGATCAAGGAGTATCAGCAGACATCATCATCTCTCCCCAAAGCATTCCAGGGCCCCACTAATATTCTTATATAGAATATCCAAGGGTTGGGACAACATGAATAAAGGTGAGATGGAAGTTGTATGTAATCACACATGGACAAAAATTCCACATATACACAAATGTGTCCTGCCACTTCAACAAGATGCCACATAATCAATTCAATGTCAATAGAAGAAATTTCTTGTTTTGGCCATAAAAGAAGCATATAAGACCATAATTAGAAGAAATTTCAAGGGTAATTCTATGACGATGAAGACTAGACAAGTTTGAGAGAGGAGTGTTGGTAGATTCAACTTCGTAATTCCATAAAATAGTACTTAGAGGTTTTTGAAGATCACGAGGATACTCACTGATAGGAGATCCATTGATGATAAAATTTGGATAGTGCAGATTATGTGTAGGCACCAAAAATATCAATGGTACATTTGATCAAATTCCAAAGAATTTGAAGTGGAGGTACAGATACAAGCCAAAATCCACTATTCTGGAAGATGTTTTAGTGATTTTAGAAACTTTAAAGAGAGAAAAAATTATCCAAAGCATCAATAATGGAAGCATTATTACTTAGCTTTTGATATTCTCATTAGTATGGATAGATTTTTCCTAATGAAAATATTCAAGTTTTCTTCCATTTGAAAGCTTAAAAAAAAAATTCACAAAAAATTCCAAGTCTTAAAATAGTGCAAAAAAGGAAAAGTTGACAATTCCAAAATTATGTAAAAACTTATTGGAGCGTTAGATCACAAATCTAAAATCTTCTGAATTTTCACAATAATAAGTGATATCTATGTCTGATACAAAAAAAATTATAGTTCTTATTGGATTTTCTTCTATAGTGATGGAATTTGGTCTTCAACATTGAATGCATCAACATAAAAATTGCACAATTTGGGAAAAGTTTGGCAACTTCATAGGGTTGTAACTTTTAGCTCCAAGAGAAAAACTTAGCATGTTTATAGTCATTGGAAACATATTCAATAGGAGAGTAGATATAAATAATTGAATTTGAAGTACTTCAAATCTTTCTAAAAATTGAATAGAAAATGAGGATGTAGCCTTGATTTAACCAATTTAAAAAAATTGTCAAAATGGATTGTTTCCACGCTACATGTATATAAGAGATATTGTATAAAATTATAGAAATAAATTATATGTAGCAAATTAATTCTATGAATAATTTCGAGATATAGTGCTACATTAAAGATTATTAAAGATCATAATTGAATATTAGTACCAAACAAGAAACATGGAGGATGGACATGATCCTTATAGTTACAGAGAAGAACATAGATGTTTGAATACTAGTGTGGGAAATGATGAGACAAATTTTGTTTGGCATGAAGAAAATATTGAACCATTTGAATTGGTAGAAACAATTACAAACTTAATGATGAAGATGCAAAGCTATAGAATTGATAATGAAAAAATGCTAAGGGCTCATGAGAGGAAAAATCAAATAAATACTCTACTAATGCAAAGTTTAAATAAGTTACAGAGGAAAACAAAAAATGGAACTAATTCATTGCAAGAGGAAGAAAAAAAATCATATCTAGATAGGAGATGTGATGGACTATTCATGATCTGGATTGTATAGAGAACAAAATGATAGGAAGGAATATGAAGGAAAATGCACACAAACAACAAAAAATATTGTAGAGAGAACAATAATACATTGAGAATCAAATTCTATTAATAAATGAAATAGGAAAATACTATGAAGTGAAAAGAAATACAAAATTGATAGAATGTTAGTTGCTTATCTCTAAAGAGAGAGGTTTCATCTATGGTCATTCCAAGAAAACATTACAGGAGCCCAAAATGGCCTTTCAACATAAAGTACTAAAATCTAAGAGGAAAAAACCCTAACCCTAGGAGATGAAGTGGAAAAAGGAATGGAAACCTTGAGGAGCCTAATTGATACATCAACTTCTTGAGGCTACAAATTCCACATACAAACTCCATTTGGGGTGCAAAATAGCCCTTGGAAAGACCTCAATGCGAATAATTTTTTTTGTCAAGGATAAGGCATGTCATGGAAATCCTAATCCATCGTAGGGACAAAAAACATTATTTACGGTCTAAACAACACATCGAAATTTTGGGTCTTGAAAAAATATAGCAAAAATTATGAGACGGGGAACCATTATAAGTCATTGGAAGAGGTGAATGGCCACTGATATCCACCTAGATAAATAATCCTCTTTTAGGAAGAAATGGTCCCCATTGTACTTGGTGGCTCCATTGATTGGGGAAACTTATGTTGAATCTGACCCCTTGTGAGCCACTTTCTCTGGAGAAGAGTTTATCCTACTTTGAAAACATGATAGAGTTGTATGTTTTGTTGTTGGGTTCCCTTGATCTTGGTGTCCATGATCCGGTCCATTATAGACTTCTTAATTTGTTTAGGGTTGATTTTTTTAGGGGCCAAATGTTAAACCACCTCCAAGGTTTCCAAAAGAGGTGGAAAATATGGTTGAAGTAGCTCCACATTAAATATTAGGTGCACTCCAAGGAAAGGGGGAATACTCAGTTCAACATAATTCTCATCCACATCCTTCATGATGGTGTAAGGGTCATATATGAGTGTCTTGAGCTTCATGTGGGGGATTTTGACATGTTCTTTCTACAAATGTAACCACACCTTATCATGAACCTGAAACTTGTGTGGAACCCAAGTATAGTCATGTCACTTCTTTAATTTCAAATTGGATTCCTACAGGATACCATGAACCTATTTTTCGAGGTATTGGATTCGTTCAACAAAATTGGATTCTCTATCTACCTCAGTTTAAGCGTGGGATGAATTTTCTTGTGTAGATGCAATGGGTAGAGCTACATCAATGGGGGCCAATGGTTGGAACCCAAAGAAGACCTAAAAAAGGGTTGTGGCCAATAGATATATAGAGGGATCTATTGTACCTATGTTAAACATATGTAAGGATCTAATCCCATGTACATGGATCCTTGGAGTTGTACATGCATAGAATATGCACAATCATACTATTGACCACCTATGTTTTCCCATCTGTTTGTGGGAGGAAATAAGTCAATTTGGTTAGACTGGATTTCATCAGAGACCATAGGATGGACTAGAAGGTAATACATATCCTATTATCCCTATATGAAATAATGGTCTATGGTAGCTCAAAATGAACTAAAACATGCTCAAAGAAGAGCTTAGTAGTGGCTTGTGCTTTGATACTCTTCTTGCATGGTACCAAAATGACCATCTTAGAGAACTGATCAAAAACTACAAAGAAAAAATTATTACCATTCTTGGTGGAGGGAAAACCTAATATTTTATCCATCGAGACAGACTCCCGAGAATTGTTTGGGGTAGGTAGAGGACTATACATCCTCGAATTCTTAATGGAAAATTTAGTGATGACAAAGGAAGTGCACAATCTAATATACATAGTGACATCATGTTAGATTTTTGGACAATAGAAAAAATTATGAATTACTATTATTATCTTCTCCGAATCGAAGTTCCCTGCCACCTCACTGTAATATTCCTTCAAAATTAGTTTTGCATGCCAACTTGAAGGAACAAAAATATGACCTAGAGAACACAAAAGTGCATCAGGTGAATGTTTGGAACTTGTTTACCTGTGTCCAATGTCTGATATGTAGTAGAAAAATCAAGGTCACTTGCATACAATTGGGGCCACCCAAAGGTCTTGTTCCCACAAGAGTTACGAACCATGGTTAACACCACAACCAAGATCTATCTAAGGGAATATGCAACATGATTTGTGATTACCTCCTTGTAATTAATGTTCAAGTGGAATTGTTGCAACTACATGGACCACTTCTGACGGTGGTCATTTTGTAATTTTTCCTATATTTGCATGAATTATAGGGGCTTGTGATCAATGTGGATGACTATTTCATTTCCTAGAATATAATATTCCAATATATACACTCCTACATAATGGATTACATCTCCTTGTCATAAGTGGGATATCCACGAACAACATCAGAGAGTGTCTTGCTATTATAGGCCACCAAATGTCCATGTTGAGTTAGGACTACAATTTTATCATACTTGAAGCATATGTCTCAATCTTGAAGGGTTTTTGTAGGTCTAGAAGAGTGACAATTTCATTGATATAATAGTGAGACATATCTATCTTGATCTTGAATGGTTTTTGCAAGACTGGAAGAGTGATGACTAGTGGCGAGTAGAGGTGGTTTTTCATATCCTTGAATGTTTTATATTGTGACTTACACTAGGAAAAGTTGGCTTTAGCTCCACTCTTGATCACTTGGATTGAGGGCCAAGAGATAAAAGAGAACCTCAACACAAACTATGGTATATTTTGGTACGAACCAACTCTATTATAGTCATTGGGACTATCCAATCGAGAATGACTTCGATCTTGGATTGGTACACATGCATCCCATGTTTATCCATGATGCACCCTAGATACTAAATTCTATGCATTCAAAATGAGCATTTCTCTATATTGGAATATAACGAGTGTCACCACAAGGTGCTCAACATCTATCGAATATGCTACAAAATTTATTACCCAAGTTTTGTTGAAGATCAAGATGTCATCCAAATATATGACAACCAAAGAGTTTTTGAATGTTTGAAAGATATTATCCATCATCCTCATGAATTTTTCCATAGCATTAGTCGAGAAAGGCATGAACAATCACTCAAAAGGGATTTATATATACTTGAAGGTGGTATTCCATAGATCATTTTGTTCAATCAGGTCCTGGTGGTAGCCCAAGTTTAGATAAATATTACTAAATAACTTGGCACCTTTAAGTTGATCAAGAAGATTGTCAATCTGGGGGATCAGGTATTGGTTCCTGAAAATGATTTTGTTAAGGGATCTATAATCAATACAAAGTCACCATGTCCCATCCTTCTTCTACACTAATACAATTGGGCTTCCACAAGGTGAGAATATTGGTCAAATGTGGCCCTTTTTGGATGAGCTCATGAACTTGAGATTTTATTTCCTCATTCTCTAGTAGAGGGAATCTATATATTGGGCCATTGTTGTAGCCTTATTTTCCACCATACATTGTTAGAAGGGACATAGTATAAGATGTCATCCAATACACATCTGCTAGGTCAAGGATTAGACAATTTTTTAGGGGTGTCTCTAGTCACATATGAGATGACTAGAAACATTTCCCTTGACACCAATTCACAACAAGAGACACCCTCAACAACCTTCTAGATTTGTGGAGTTTAGAAGAGGCGAGTGAGGGATGATGATCAAGATTGGATAATTATATTATTTTTCATCTACCTTGATGCTTTTAGAGTGGAAAACATTTGAAGAATCAACTTACAGATTCATTTTAGTGTTAAGTCCCAGTTTGGAAAATTATGGAAAATTATAGAAAAATTTTAGTAGCAGCGTTGGACTCCATTGCATCATTGCCATACGTTTAGCCTTTGATTTCGTCGGTAGCGTGACTAAATATGTTAAATAAAAATGACTTTAAAGTGGGTCTTCCTCTACGTGCTTTATCTCCAGCCGTGAAGCTTCCGTGAGGTCATGATTATTTAGAATGAAAATTTATTTTTAAAAGTTGTTTTTATGGTAGACATTTTCATATATATATATATAAAATAATTTAATTTAAATTGGAGGGCCAAATTATTCGGAAATAGAGTCAATGGGCAAAGTAAAGTGGGCATCAGCAATAAAATAAATTATTTATTATTTATTTTTATATATAGTTTTTTTTATTTTTTATTTATATATATAATTTTTTTATTAAAAAATTTTATTTAAAATTTTATTGAAAAGGTTTATAGAAATAATATTAATATTAATAACTATATTTAACCACACATTAAAATGTTATAATATAATTAGCATATCTTCAAATGTGAGGAAATGAAATACTTAAGTCAATTTGGATAGTTAAGTTTAAAATGTTATAATATAACTAGCATATCTTCAAAGCCGAGGAAATGGAATACTTAAGTGAATTTGGATAGTTATGTTACTTAATCAGAAGAGGTGTTTTTTCATTTACTACTAAATAGGAGGAGAGAGACATAGTAAATGGTAGCAACAAAAGCAGGAAGAGGTAGAAGGTATGGGAGGGAGAGAGAGCATTGCTTACAATTCATCATTTTTTTGTAATCCAATTAAATATAAGGGATAACTTATATTCATTAGCACTCAAAATGCATTCAAAACAAAATGAATGGAACTTGGACCATAGTAGAACTATAAAAATATAATGAAGAATCTTTTTTATGTTGAATTTAGATGGAATATTTTTCACAAGGTTTTTTTTAGGGGACATTTAGCCTACACAACACCAAAGTGCCATGAAACATAATTTTTTTTTAATTGAACTTTTGGTTTTGTTTTGTCAGAAATTCGAATGTCAAGAACACATGAATTTATTAGTATTTATATGAAGATTGTGTACATTGTCATTGCAATCACTTTCTCCTTTTCCAGAGCTAATGTATTCTCTCAATAGTCAAATGACCTTTAATCCAATGTCTCTTGCAACTCCTAGGTGAAATGCTTAATATAATATGGGTTTTCGATCGATGAGATTGAATAGTGGTTGATGTTTCAAGGGCTCACAAACTTTGACCAAAAATCATGATTAACGTCGATGGATTGTAGATCAACAGTTGTTGATCCTTTCATAGAGCCTCCTTTGATCCTCTTTTAAATGTTAATTGTGGTCACCCTTGTTGTAACCTTCTCAAGGCTTAAAGCTAATCCTTCTTGTCATTTTCTTTCTATAGATTATTTGGTGGATTTACCATCAATGCATGTTGAAGGTAATCTACATGGTTCTCATGAGATATAATATGTGCACAACTATAGGTCCATGCTTTATCATGTTTGTGAGTGTTGGAAAAAAAACCCTCCTCTTAGAATGGATAAAAGGGTTATTTTTTAATTTGGATTTAGATTGCATAAATATGAAAAAGAAGGAATCCCTTCATTTCCTTCACCTGAAGCAACTTGAACCAACATCATAAGGTTCTTTAACCTGAAGCAACTTGAACCAACATCATGAGGTGAGTGACCTATGAAAAAAAAGTTAAATTGCAATATCATGTAGAATTAATTCAAATCTTAATGAATGATTTGGGTGTATAGTAGAATGTGTTATTTTGGAGTTTTGATTGAGGACTTGTATCAAAAAATAAATGTTGATTTTGATTTCTTCATGAAGGTTTGTATTGTTACAATTTACAATTCCTCACATGATTACATGGGTTGAATTTTTGCATGGTTACCTTATTAAACACCCTAGTTTGGTGTTTTGGTTAAGGACCCATATCCATGGGTAAGTCTAGTTCACCAATGGAGATCATTCTCACTGGGAAACTTCCAAGGACTAACGTTGTTGAAATCCCACTGATACCATATTTCCAGAACTTCAGTGCCTTCAATTTCCATTTCCTTCATTCGAGTCCAAATAAAAATATCAATTTCATCAAGGTTAAAAACGTTGGTCTATCCATCTTGAGTCTAGACTTGAATATAAGGATTTCCAACTTTGTTCACAATCTTGTATGGTACCATTTTCGTAGCCCTTTGAATCTCTATGTCTTCAAAACTATATGAATCAAACTTTTTATATTTAATTACTATCATGAGCTAAAATTTGGACAAGGAAATATTCAAATCCAAATCTTTCCCTAGCCAACCCATTTCTCCACCACATTATTCACATGCATATTTCATCACTGAAGCCCTTGTGGGTTAAATATGAAGGTGTGGATTGATTATTTCTCCTTAACAAAAATTGATTTAATCAATAACACAAAATTTGATTTAATCCATAGCATTAAAGTTGATTATCTAAAGAATGAGAAAATCAATACTTAATTTCTCCCAATGAATCTTTTACATGATTTTATACAACCTTATTTTTGGAAACTTGGCCAATCAATCTCCCATTACTTGTGAAGTTAAAGATATCCTTCCTTGTGCTACACATACATATTGTTATTTTGTAGTTTATAATAATTCAATTTGTAATTTGGTAGTGCAAGGTTTCTTGGATGTTATTTGTCTGTTATGTATTGATAAGCAGGGCCCTTTGAAGCGAGAACCAAGAATATACATCTTGACCCACTCTATTAATAATGCATGGGGCATCGATTTTTAAGAACTAAGAGTCCCCATACACCATTTATCAAATCCAATCCTTCAAACAATGTTTTATTTTATTGGGATTAATATTGAAACTTTCTAATAAATCAAGGTTTAGTGTATATGAGCATTTTTGTCGAACTTTCTCCTTCATATAAAAACTTGCCACATATCACCTTGTTTTTTTATTTTCCTCATTATTGTTTTCCTCGACATTGTTTCATGTCAAAATTTAAGCAACATGAATAGAGAAAGCCATTTGTCTGCACACACACACTCCATGGATAGTTTAATCCTTACGACTCTTTACAGTCATTTATCTTGGCACAATACTTTGTGATTGCCAACACTAAGTACTTGGAATCTTGAAGTGTTAATTTCACGCCAAAAACCTTACAAATATGAAATGTTTAAGGTATAAACCTACCACTTTAGGATTCTAGGCAAGTTTTTATGGAATTTTTGAGGCTTCTTAGAGCTCCCTCTTTGCAACATTCCTTACTTCCTTCTCATGTTATCTCATTTCAATCTTAAGATTAAGAATATATAAGGATCCAACCATTTCTAATAAGTTATAGTTTTTCATCCATGTGGAAGTTGTGCAACATTCTAGCATCTCATTAACCAGTTAGCATTAAATTCTACAACATATGGAATTCTTAGA
Organism: Picea glauca; assembly: GCA_000966675.3. Lineage (NCBI taxonomy): Eukaryota > Viridiplantae > Streptophyta > Pinopsida > Pinales > Pinaceae > Picea > Picea glauca. The sequence continues at coordinate 28,441 of JZKD02S2400135.1, forward strand.
TACATAATTTATAGACATGAAGAAAGGATAGATGGTATCCTTAGATATGCCATTAACAAAGGATGAAATAGTGTAGAGTAGGCTTCAAATTTGAAACATTTGATGCACATGTAAGCCTCTTCCACCCTTTATGGAAAGGCATCAAATTTTTTTTCATGCAAAAGAAAATTTATTTTACAAATAATCCTTCAAGAATGAAGTGGCATCCTTTTTCTAACTCTGTAAATAAATTTTATTTCCATATTTACTTGTCAATACTTAATTTTAATTTTTTTTGGAAAATTGGAGTCAAAATCAAACACAAAAAAAGAAAAGTCTTTTATGATTTCAAAATCATTAATAAATATTAAATTTTTATTATTAGTAAATTTTTAAATTGTATATCATGTAATGCTTTCAATGATGGGACAAGGGATAAATTTGGTAGTGGGTTGCAGTGCTAATGAATTGCCAAGTAGTAATCATAAATGCATTTCATAATGGTACTTACCACTAGTAAGTAGTAGTGTTGCTAAATTATAATAAATGAATAATAGATGGTAGCCTTAGATATGCCATGAATAGAGGATGAAAGATTTTAGAGTAAGATTTAA
>JZKD02S2400157.1:5233-27254 GCA_000966675.3 Picea glauca
TGGTCGTCGCAAATTTTTCAATATGTAGTAGTGGAGCTACAAGGAGGCATGTGTTTAAATGATTATAAAAATTGTGTTTATTTTTTTGCAAAGAATAAAAGGGAGTCACAAGGGGTCCCACCTACTGATTTATTATTAAATAAAGACACTTAACTATTATTATTATTATTATTATTACTTCCCCTAAACTAAAATTAGTTAAGTTTAATTAACTTAACTAAAGGATATAGTTGAACTACTTCAACTAATTTGGAATGCATAAAAAACAAATCAGAAGGAAGAACAAGAGGAGAATAGAAGGAGAAAGCAATACTAAATTTTCTCTTTTGTTTTCATGAGATAGTTCAGTTTTCATTCATTCTTGTGTTCATTAAAGGCCTAATTCTTTTTTGACAGCGGGGTCTTATTGTAGACACCAAGGTTCAAATCTGAACCATATCATTCGGATGCTTGTTTCAGAGGTGTTGATCTATCTTTAATAGTTTGTGTATACTTGTTTGTTTATGGATTAAGATTCATAACTGATAAAGGATATTGTGCAGAGTTAAATTGGCAACAATCTGTGGCAAGCTGAATGAGATTTTAAAGTTTTGTTTTTACTTCTTGTCATAGTCCTTTTGTATGTTTTTCATCGGGGATATCTAAATTAGACTTTGGTCTATGCCCTCACAGGGATTTTGTAAAGAGAAAGATACTTTGATTTCTTGGAATGAAATAAAGCAATTGCTATTATGTATCATCTGTGTGTAACTATGACTTGGTTACTTTTTATTTTGATCTCCACATTTATTTTCTGTAATTTGTATAATTTTCAGAAAATTACATAAAAAATTGATGTTATTTTACAACATTGTTTCATAAAAAATACCAGCCTAAACACTTGTAATTAATACTTGTGGATTGAGAAAATATTTTTGAGCTATAAAACATAGGGTGATATTCTCGACTATCTTGTCTTAGCCAAGTGAGATTCGAAAATGCTTGAGTAAGATAATTCATATCTTTTCTTCATCATTTATTTGGCGACCATACTGGGGAGATCTTCCATATCTCTCTAGTTGATTAAATTCGCATTATCATTGAATATTTTTTTAGGTTTCTGCTTTTGATTCTTTGACTGTTTTCTTTTCTTCATGACAATAAATGTTACAAGGCAACCCAATATTGAGCCCGATCTTAAAGACCAAACCAACATTACTCTATCCTTATTTGATACCATCTTAGAGAATGCTAATATCCGGGTTGAGGTTGAACGCTTGTGGGCAGTAATTTAACAAAACATAAGTGTCTGAGAACGTTGGGAATCCAGTCAAAGACAACCTAGGAATCATCCATGACTTTCATTTTCATAAAGTTTTGATCCTTTTGTCATGTCCTTAAACCCTCGCATCTCTAGGAGAAGAAGAGGTTTATCACCTGATATCAACCCTATTGCTGAAATAGGAAGAAGAAATGTTGTTTTGTCAACTCAAAAAGGTACTCTAAGGAGAACTTTCTATGATTCATATAGTTCGTCTTTTTATCCCTTACCCATCATTCACCAAATGGTATCTGATGGTGGCTCTGGTGGCACTGGAGGTACCTCAACTTCCCAACCTTCAGCCTCATCAGTGATTGGTATCTTATATAGTCATCAAATTTCGGTCCAATCAACTATAAACCCTGCCAAGGTCATTAAAAAGTATGGGCTCTTTCAATTTGAAAAGGATGCTACTACTACCCCATGGCATGTATCCTCCCCTCTAAACCTAGCACCTGCCACTCATCCACTTCCTAAATTCAAAAAGCATATCCCTAAGATTTTTGGAAATAACACTGTCACTACAAATGAACACTTGGTGGACTTCTCTAATGCCTTTCATAATATAGGAGCTAATGACAATGACACTTGTATGCGCTTATTTGTTAATTCTCTAGAAGGGAAAGCAACAATAGATTTATTTGATCTTCCTCCCAATATTCTTTCCACTTGGGAGGATTTATTTTATTAGTTCAAATCAACTTATGGGCAGTCTCAGATCCCATCCGAACAATTACAGGAATATAATAACATTACTTACAAAGACAATAAACTATCAAGTCTTTCAACTTACGTTTCACCAAGTTATATAACTAAATTCCCAAACTTATTCGCCCTTAGAACCAAGCCGCTTTTATGCATTACTATAATGCTCTACCTTCCTCCTATCATCATAGGCTTGAAGAAAAATCCATTGACAACCTTGTTCCCCCTCTGCATTCTTGTTTAGAGTATGATGAACAACTTGAAAGAACGAGTCTTCCCCAGGGAGACTTAGTTAAGAAAACGAACATGTCCTCCCTCTTACATCTTGTACAAGACATGAATAACTGAATGATAGCATATGAGTGAAAGGGAAATGTCCTTTCTCTTACCGTTGGGGCCTCATCTTTTTCTTCACCACCCTTTAAGAATATTAATGAAAACAACTTTCAGCCTAAAGCCATCATGCCTCGCAGTTGGTGTAACTTTTGTGAGGAGCACCATGAGGAAAGTACTTGTGAGGTAAAGAAGAGTGACAGAGATAAAATCTTTGGTAAAAGGCCTGAAAATACCATTGTTGTTCTATATTTCGCATAACCAAAGGATGTAATGATCATAAACACTAGGAATAAATCCTATGCTTCGAAAGGAAAATATGATCCCCCTCGTACTTCTTCTAGCACAAGCTCATCTTCACCCATTGCTACTGTACATGTTACTAAAAATCTAGACAGTCAAGGAACTCTATCCCCTCTTCCCTCTTCCAAATATGACATTCTCAATCAATTGGCTAATATTAAAGTCGATGCTACCCTTTTGGACATGGTTGTCGTCCCTGAGCAACAGAAGCATCTGAAAATTTTCATGGAAGGAAAATCTTCCATTGTAGCCAATCTCTCTAAAGAGGCATACGAAGAGGACTCAACTGTAAATAAAGTAGGTGTACATAATTTTAGACACCCTGTAAAAAATCCTCCATTTTTCATTTTTTGTAAAGATTATGAACAAAATATCCCATTGTTGTCTGATTGATGGTGGTTCGGGCCCAAGCGTAATGTCGAAGATTATTATGGAAGAGATAGGCTCGTCTTGTACAAATGAAAATGTGAGAAGCATGCTCTCCTATAATAGTTTACAACAATCGACCATAGGTGAAATCAAGGACGTGACCTTGGTTTTTTGTGCGCATCCTAAAATAAGGACAACCCTTAATATTCAGGTAATTGACATGCTAGTGAGTAATTATTCAATCATCCTAGGAAGATACTGGCAAGCCTTGAAAGGTGGATACCTCTCACTCGACGAGACACACTTATTTGTTCCTCGGAATGGGAAGAACATCATAGTCCTAAGGGAGGGAAGAATTTCACCTTATATAGAAATAATTCCACAACCTAATGTAAATTATATTGAAGAGGACCTAGGAGTGTACTCCATCTTTGTCGATGGGGAAAACACTACCTTGGAACAAATCGAGCTAGAGGATGGGATGTGGCATATGCACTTTGATGGTTCATTCTCCAACAAAGGTAATGGAGCTGGCATTATCTTGTACTCTCTTGTAGGTAAAATTCACAACTTTTCCTATAGGTTAGAGTTTGCTTGCACAAACAATGTCACAGAATTTGAAGCATTACTGCTAAGCATTGAAAATGCCTATAATTTAGGTTGTGGTCACCTTACAGTTTTTGGGGACTCTGAACTTGTTGTAAACCTCATACACACAATATATTCTCCTAACAAAAAGTTAATGAAACATTACACCCAAGCTGTTTGGGCGCTTATCTCAAACTTATTATATTTTAAAATCACTCATGTTGAAAGGGAATTGAACTCAATGGATGACAAGCTAACTTTTTTTGTAGCCTCTCCTACTCGACAACTTCTGCCACAAAGACCCTATTTCACCTTTCAATCTTTGTATCGTCCTCATATCCCTGACAATGTAGAGTCATGGCAGGTTTTCCATAGTGATGAGAGCATCTGTGCTTTCATACAAAATGAACCTTATAAGCCAAAGGAGATTATATCAATGGAAGATAACAAAATTCCAAAGGGCTTGACTCCTCTAGAAAGTTAATTTTCATTGAGTGATGTAGGCAAAAAAGAAAAACATAAAGAAGAGGAGTCAAAAATGAAAGTGGGTGAAACCATTTCCTTTAATATTAGGACACCTGATTCCCCAAAGAATGTTAAGATAGGTGCCCAATATTTTGATGAAGAAAAATTGAAGTTCACTGAGTTATTCCATGAATTTCAAGATGTTTTTGCTTGGTCTTATGAGGATCTTCGTGGTTTTGTTCATGTTCTTATACAACATGCTATTCCTATCGAGGAAGGCATAAAACTGATTAGGAAAAAACAAAGAAAGACCCATTAACCCTGCACTGGAAGCAACTATTCGGAAGGAGTTGGAAAAACCCTTGCAGGTTGGGATAATTTTTCCTGTTAAGTATTCTAGGTGGGTTTCCAATTTGTTTCCCATTCAAAAAAAAACTGTTCAAATCAGACTATGCATTGATTTTCGTGCATTGAATAGAGCTAGCGTGAAAGACCATTTTCCTCTCCCTAATATGGAAATGATTTTGCAGCAAGTTGCGGGGTCACAGATGATGTCCTTACTTGACGTTTTTTCTAGTTATAATATATCAAGGTAAAAAGGGTGGATAAATATAAAACCACTTTTATTACACATTGGGACACTTTCACTTATGAACGTATGCCTTTTGGCTTATCTAATACAGGTGTCAATTTCCAAAGATCTATGTAGATAGATTTTGACGATTTGATCGACAAAATTATTCAGATTTATCTTGATGACTTAATTGTATATTCAAAAAACCGGTCAGATCATTTTGGTTATCTTAGAAAGGTTCTCATGCGATGTAGGAAATTCAACATTTCTTTAAATCCTTCTAAGTCTATCTTCAGCATTAGCAAGGGCAAGCCCCTTGGGCACATTGCCTCTAATTCAGGAATCAACATAGATCCCGAAATGATTGTTTCCATCCTAAATCTTCATGTCACTACTTCTAAAAAGGAGGTTCAAGCCTTCATGGGCATTATCAACTTCGTCTGTAGGTTTGTTTCTGATTTTGTTGTAATGGTCAAACCAATGCACAAACTTCTTAAGAAAGATTGCTCATTTTCTTGGACTAGTGATGTCGAAAATGATTTTGTAAGGATCAAGAAGCCAATCAGTTCCGCACCGGTTTTGGCAAAACCGGATTTTGAGAAAGAGTTTATTATATATACTAATGCCACAGAGGACATAATTTCTTCTATCCTCATACAATGTGATGACCAATTTAATGAAAAAATGGTCGTTACATGAGTCAAATCTTGTCAGATGATGAATTCAAATATTCTTATATTGAAAAACATGCTTTCGCTCTTGTTAAAGCTGTTGAAAAATTTTACCACTTTATCTTAGGTAAGCACACGCTGGTAAAAGTCTCTTTACCTGCTATCAAGTTTTTGCTCTCACAGACTTATCTTTCAGGGAATCTTGCACATTGGCTTGCCAAGATCTAGGAGCATGATTTAACTATCCTGACTTCTAAAACCATTAAGGGACGTGACTTAGCCCTTCACTTAGATCAACATGTAGAAGCAAGAGAAGAAATTGATGAACATGATAGTTGTTTGTTAGCACTATTTTATATTGACAGTTAAAACCTTCATGTAGTTGAACATCCTTGGTATAAAGATCTGGTGTATTATTTGCAAAACCAGAGGTGTCCAGATAACTTAAATACTCATCAAAGGAGAAGTCTATGTCTTGAATCTTCCAGATATGTCATTTTAGGAGGCTTCTTGTTTAAGAGATTTGTCGATTGTATGTTACTTCATTGTGTGAATAATGAGGAAGCACATAAATTGTTACAAGAGACCCATGGATCTTCAGATTCTGTTATTCATGTAGGAGGTCACTTTTCTACCAAAAATATCGCTTTTAAAATTATTAGGAAAGGGTATTATTGGCCTTATATTTTTCATGATTCTTATAATTTTTCAAGATCTTGTGACAAGTGCCAAAAGTTTGATGGGAAAGAACGTCTTTTTGCCATTCCTTTACGACTTGTACTCCCTGAATTTCCTTTTCAAAATGGGGTCTGGAATTTATAGGTCCTATTAATCCCCCATCTTCAGCAGCGCAAGTTTTTATCTTGATAGCCACAAATTATCTTACGAAATGCACTGAAGTTGTCCCACTTAAGAATTCACAGGATGAGAAAGTGATTTATTTCCTTGAGACTAATACTTTTTCTAGATTTGGTGTTCCTTTGAAAATTATTATAGACAACGGTCCCACCTTTATTTCTGCTAAGTTGACTCAGTTTCTAGCTAAATTATCCTCAACTTAAACATTTTACCTCATCAACTTATTATCCTCAAAGAAATGGGAAAGCCAAGTCTACCAACAAAAATCTGGTTATAATTATCTAGAGGCTCATTGAAGATAAGCCTCATCAATGGCACACTCTCCTCACTTACGCCCTTTGGGAAGTTCTCACTACCACTAAGGTGAGAACTGGTTGCACTCCTTTACAACTTGTTTATGGTCAAGAAGCCATTCTTCCTACCGATGTGGAATTTTCTTCTCTGAGGTTGCTACTACAGGTTGAAGAATTAAATTCTTCCAATATCTCTCAAAGAATGAATGCACTCTTGGATTTAGAGGAACAAAGGACGTTTTCCTTGGATAACATAAAGAAAAGACAACAAACTGTTAAAATATATTTCAATAAAAGTGCAAAGGTTGTCATATTTAAGGTTAATGAGAAGGTATTGTTGTGAGATTCAACTCATGCTGATAGAGGAAGGCATTCAAAGTTCCAAAAGTTATGGTTGGGTCCCTTTAAGATCGCTTTTGTCGTGGGCGCAAATTCCTATATCCTAAAGGACTTGGAAGAGCGATTGTTTTCCTGTAACACCAACGGTTCCCACCTAAAACACTATGTGGAACCAATTTGAAAGTTTAAATGTTGTATGGAGTTTTTTATGTATTATAGTTTTTCTTTATTGCTTTGATTTTACTTTGTTGTTATTTCTTTCTAATGTTTCATTACTTTTTATTCATTTTATTGACTTCTTTTCATGTCAAAAATAAAATGTTGGATCAGTTTTTCCACAACGATGTTATTTTGCAAGTATTGTTAATCAATAACAATCAAGTTACACAACTTTCACGATGATCCCCCTTGAAGACATCATTGGAATTGCTATCTGCTTCAACTGTTGTTAGATAAGATAGTTGGTTTGTCATCCATATTTCTGCTTTCATTTTATTCCCTCCGCTCCAAGATTCAAAAGAGCACACCAAAAAAAACTTCTCCTTGAAGTCAAGACTGCTTTCACTACGATTAATCACATGATTGTGTGTACAAAGATAAGCCCCCTCATACGTAACACTTTCCATGAGTTATTCCCAAAATCCCAAATCATTTTTTTCCCTTAAACCTCTCACTTCCCCCTATTGCATAATCATTCTGATGCTTATTTCCTTGATCTAATGTTCACTTGGTCTGCGAAACTAGACAATCTGAGTTCTTAATCTGTTGGAAACAGATTTCCCTATGGATTCGCCAATTTGTTGACGCTTAAAATCACAATGATGAATATTGATTTCCAATGATTTTCGAGATCTATTATTTATTTAAAATAATAATAATTAACTAGTAGGTGGGACCCCCTTGTTGACTAGTGGCGCTACAATGGATGTGTTACACTATATGTTTTCTACTGTTATAATGATTCCTACACAATCTTCTACAGTTGATGATTCAAGCCATGGTTTTATTCATTATTGCAACATGGTTGGTTAACTATGTTATTTCTAGATGGTTTGATGGTCGCTCGCAACTTATGGCAATGTTATGTATATAAGGATTATTCTGTTACAGGTGTTATGTTTATACATTAAACATTGATTAACGATTTTACATATGATTTTATGCAAAGGATGATTTGGGAGCTTGAACAAAAACAAAAAGGAAAAAAACTATGAACAAGTCCGAAGGTTATTTGCAATGGTGACAAATGAAGGGTGATACACCTAGTTGCTAGACTTATGCGTTTGATTAAAGGATTATGTTGAAACATATATGATAATGTTATAGCATATGGTTTTTGTTAAAGTTTTGATATTATTTTGGGTGGCGCACTATGCCATGGACATAACAATGGCTAGTTGTTTGAATTAATGGTTGATGTTATGGTGTATAGGTTGGCTCGTACGTTGAATTGAATAGGGATAGGGAAGGAAGCGGCATGCATTTACTACACATCACTCCAAACCACCCTCGAGCCCGTCACCCTAGCCATAGTTGCATTTGGTTTTTTGGCTCTGCTGATTGTGGAGGCTCCACGATTTCTGGTTTTGAAAGGAAAATGCAATCCAACTCTTCCCTCAAGCGAGTTTTTCCAGGTATGGCTCCTTTATTTTCCATCCATGATGGTCCCTTAGTGTTTTGAATCGATTTTTTTGGCTCAAAAATGCATGAGGTCTGTGTTTTTCTTAAGTTTTGACTGTGTATCAATGTTGTGCTTATGGTTTCTTCTTTGAATACTCTGGACTGTTGGCGTTTTAAAGAAAAAGGAACAGATTTTATTGTTGTGTGAAGCCTGTGCATTGGTTATTGGTTTAAAACATGTTGGTCAGCTTGGGGTTTTACTCTAGTTCTCTGTGGAAAATTATGATAATGGTGTAATAAGATCTGAGTTTGGTGCGTGGGTTTTACAACAGTCTTGGTATTAAATGTTGTCACTCCTTTTCATCTCGGTCAATGTTATGTTTTGTTCCTCCAGTTGCAATGCAACTGTTAAGAGTTGAAGTGATCTTGCTTTATTCTGGCCGAACCTCAAGCTATCGTTTGTCGTGGCATTGCCTTCACTCAATTTTGTTGAAGAATTGCACAGTCAAGTCTTGGGCATCACCCATAATTTTAAATAGAAGTTGTTTAGTTTTCGTTGGCCACGGTTTGCATTCAAACATTCTCCCCACAGTATTCTAAACATTTGCTTTCTCTCGTCTCTGTTGAAGTGGATGACTGTTATTTTTTTTGGGTAACCCTTATTGCCAAGATTTTGGGTTAAATATTATGCATCTGTGGTGATTTTAAAAGGCACAGGCTCTCTGTTTTTTCAAAGAATATTCCTTGATTGAGCTATATCTTGTTACCTCTCTGCAATACTTTTTTTTTAAGGGACTATGGGTTATCTGCATCCCTGAGGACTTTCCATTTGGTCGAGATATTTACTCTTACCTCCATTGTTGGGTTAAGCCCTAACATGATATTAGTCTCGTTTTAATCATGTCAAGAATAAAAGAGACACATGTATGTGCCTGGTTTGTTGAGCACAACTTGGTTTTGGTCAATTGAGCACGACTTGGTTCTGCTGAGCTCGACTTGTTTCTGTTTCTCCTCGGAAACTTTTCGGCTCTGTCAATTGTTGGGTAATTCTTCTAAAGGAAGTTTGTACATGTTCAATTTTCAAAAAACTCAGGCTTAGAGTTGCATGTTATTGGTTAAATGTTATTTTTGAATCAAGATTTGTGTCGATTATATTGTTGAAGACATGTGTGTGATTGAATCAGGGCCCAATTATGAATTTTAATGCAGTGGATTATGTCAAACAATGATGGAAAGTTAATTGTTGGTGGTTAATATTGGGTCTATTCTTATTTGATTTCAAGTAATGAATGTTGGATGTGGATGTTTGGAATCACTGTGCATATTATATTTTGTTCTAAAAAGGAAAAGGGTTAGCATTGGAGCATGGAAGACTGTAGTTCGAGGGGTTATAATGTTATTATGAATTAGAAATGATGTGATTATGATATTGCATAGATATTGTATAATATGCAAAGGTTGTTATACTTGAAGTATTCTGGGCATATGAATTGTCTTTTATTTTTAAGTCAGGAAGCATTATGTCTGCAATTAAGGGACAGTTAAATGATTTTTGTTTTAAAGTGGATGCTTATTGGATTGTGGGTTTGAACAGAGTTATCATTGTTGCTCGATTTAATTTCTTTTTTATGAATAGTATCTGTATTATTCCCTCTCATACTATCAATTTTTCGCTCATTATAACCCTCTCATGATCCCAATTTCATTTTTACATGCCATGTTCTATAAATTAAATTTAAAACTATGTATGACAATGGTAAAAGATATGACATAGAAATAGGTGGCAACATGTATTTTTGGTATTGATTGCACAGTTAGTTATTTATTGTTGAGAAGTACTCGTGTTTTATTTCCTGTCATGCTACCACTTATTTTCTCATTTCAATCCCTCCAGATGTCCCATGAACTCTATTTCACCCCCTGCTCACTTGGAAATTATTAAATAATTTATTATGGATTGAATTGCATGGGTCTTATGTCAATTTCTAAGCCAAACATTGTTTTATATAAACATAATGTCATGTATGGTATGTTAAGGGCTAGTTACTAATGAATTATTGCATACAAGATGAGTTTCTTCAGCAGAGACAGTCATGGCAGAAACAATAGAGGAAGAGGTATCTGGAACAAAGGGCCTAGAAGGCCTAGATTCTCAATTCATTTTGATGCTGACCCTCAAGAGTTGAACCAACTTTTTCAAGATGGTTTTTTCATTTGGATTGAGCAAGGGATAGTTCAACTCCAACCAGAGAGGCCTCCCTTCCAGCCCCAAAATATCATTGGTATTCATGTGCCTCCTCATGTATCCATGCAACCAGAAGTTCTCGAAAATGATGGATTTCAAGAGATTGTCCATCCGACAGTTTCCCACCACCGTGGCTGGCCCAACTTGTCATTACCTCCTCCTCCTCCACCTGTAAATCCTAATGTTCAAATTGTCCCTGTACATTCACCTGTTCAATCCTCTCATGCTAGCAAATGACTTAAAACTGAGGTCCATCATGTGCAAGACAAAGGTAAAGTTGTTGCTTCCCCCTCATCTCCTTCAAATGACTCATCAAAATCAATGTCCTCATGTATGCACCTGAGGGACGATTGTTTGTTTTATAGATTAAGTTTTATAACTGATAAAGGATATTGTGTAGAGTCAAATTGGCAGTAGTCTGTGGCAAGTTGATCGAGATTTTAAAGTTCATTTTTTACTTCTTGTCAGAGTTCTTTTATATGGTTTTCATCAGGGATATCTAAATTAGACTTTGGTCCATGCCCTCATAGGGATTTTGTAAAGAGAAAGATACTTTGATTTCTTGGAATGAAATAAAGCGATTGGTATTCTGTCTCATCTGTGTGTAACTATGACTTGGTTAATTTTTCTTTTGATCTCCACATTTATTCTCTATAATCTGTATAATTTTCAGAAAATTACATTAAAAAATGATGTTATTTTGCAACATTCTTTCATAAAAAATACCAGCTTAAACACTTGTAATTAGTACTTGTGGATTGCGAAAATATTTTTGAGGCTATAAAACATAGGGTGACATTCCCGACTATCTTGTCTTAGCCAGACAATATTCGAAAATGCTTGAGTAAGATAATTCATATCTTTTCCTCAACACATAGTATCAATTTTGAATATCTAATCCTAGGGAGTAAGAGAGATCTATAATGCAAGTATTCTCAATATACTTTGATTAGTGGTCTCATTTTTTAGGAGAAATTATGGAGTATTATTGAGATGCCTTGGAAGGGAGGATGACCAAAGAGTACTTGTCGAATTACACATTGGGCTCACAAGGGTTGGGGGGCATTATCAAGGTGATACCACCATGCACAAAATCTTAAGAGATAAATATTATTAGATCATCTTGTTTAAGGATGCACATTTCAATGTTAGGAATTGTCATGTCTTTAAAATTTACATAGGGAAAGAGGAAAAACTTGCCCTGCCTTTAGACCTATCAATGTGGGTCAAAATGTTGAACAATGGGTGTTATGACCCAAGGGGGGCATATATATATGGCTAAATCTATATGATATGATCCCAAGGGGGAGCATATATGGGCCTAAATGTACATATACTATGTAAATACATCTTTGATAGGGTTAGCCTAGTGATAAAGGGGCATCATGTGCAAGTGTGAACAATTATATATAAGAGATCATGTATTCATTATTGAGAGGGGAATTGTGAAGTATGAAAGGTATTTGGTTATTTGAAGGGGGTTCCCCTATTATTTAAGGAGTTATTGTGTAACTTATCTATATTGGAGTTGTGTTCCACATTGACATTCTATACATGGTGTGCACTTCTCTTCTTTTATGATATTTGTAAGCATTTGGTTCGTAACATTTGGTATCATAGCTCAACGTCTTGGGGTTTCATTGCTGCATCTAAGACACCTTGGAATTTTCACTATAAATTGTTTCTACGATGTTTCAGAAGGAACCCCTTGGAGGATATTTAGCGGACGGATCAAGGTACTTAGGGTTCAAATTTCAGCTCCCGATGCCTTATAATTTTGGAGATATAGCCTATGTAATACAGGGTTCTGGAATCATCCTGAATTTAGTCATCGCAGAATTTTCGCTATAAATATTTTCTGTGATGTTTCAGACCCTGAAACCCAGAGGATATTCATAAAAATTATCAAGGTAGTTGTGATAAAAATTTCAGCTTCTAGGTCATTCTACTTTTGTAGATACACCCTGTGTAAGATAGGGTATCAGAGTAGTCATATTAATTAGTCTCAAACATGCGTTCCAGGTAAAACAATTATATCTTCTTTAGTGAGTATCCAAATTAAGTGAGACTAATTGAATTAGATAGTGGACATTCTGTAGTATTTCTAGTGAAAGTTTCAGAATCAAATATCAGATATCGTGTTCTTGGCATGCTTTACAAGTACGCTCTCCTAGAAGGGACAAAAATTAGCAAGGTGTGGGGAAGTTACCATAACTTCTACTTGGCACATCCAATTTTGGTAATACCTATGGCATTGCAGAGAGGAATCTTAAGAGTACTATAGGTCGCAATTTCAGACTGAGAAGGCCCTAAATTGCAGAGATACATCATAAGTAAGGTCAGCCAGGAGGACAAACTCCAAATCAGGGTTTCAAAGGTATGTTCACTTAAAACTATCATAACTTTTGATTGAAATGTCCGATTGAGATGATTAAAAATCCATTGGAAACATAAAACATAGAAGATCATATTGGAACAAGTATTACAACTGTTTGAGATCTTTATCCTTAATATATTGAGGTTGTTATTTGAGGGTTGGGATTAGACCTCAATTAAGAATCAAAGGAAATACCTAAATTTACAGGAGATGAAGATAAAGATGAAATCAATCCTATGGAATGGTTGAGGTTGGTAAAAGAATATAATATGACTCCTTCGAAGGAAAGAACTTATTTTTTTGATGAATCTTGAAAGTGGTGGATGAGTGTTGATCAAAATACTAGATGGCACTACACATGAGAAGAATTTGAAAAACTATTCTCAGATAAATGGATTAGGGATACAAAAATGGAGAAATTGTGTAGAATTCAAGATGAATTAAAAGAATCAAAAGAAGAGATTAAGAAGAAGGGAAATGAGCTATCTAAGATATGATCCCTTAATGAATCACTCATTAAAGAGGTTAAGAACTTAAATCAAGAAAAGAATAGTAAATCAAAGTGGGAAAATTATGAGTCAAGGGAAGATTTGAAAATAAAGATGAAGATATATGTAGATTACGAAACCATAATAAAAAAATATTAGATGAGGTCAAGAGATTGAAAGAAGAAAAGAATAATTGTCAAAATCAAGAAGAAAGAAGGAACTTGGATGAAGAATCTACCAAAATACAAGAAGATGAAATTTTCATGAAGGTTGAGGAATCCTTAAATATTGATGAGGTAAAATCAGAAATAAGGGCCGAAATTGAAGAAGGACGTCAAAATTTGTTAGATGGGATCACATTGAAGCTTCAAAAAGAGAAAGAAGACAAGATTCACAAAGGTCAACATAATATACTTGAAGAAGTTGAACGCCATATAGAGGATGTACATGCCAAATATGATGGCATTATCTCGAAGGCTAGAGTAATCAAAGACCAAGAAAAGATGATCAAGGATTCCATTGTCGTTTAAAAGAAGATAGATGAAATGCATGTGCAGAGTGAAGGAAGACCATCAAACATTTCAAGGAAGACATGAAGGGCGATATCAACATTATGAAGGAAGGAGATGGAATACTTGTCAATATTCATGGAACAAGACATCACCAAACAACTCTTCAACAAGATATTATCGGAGAGCAAAAATGACTACAAATTGGAGAAGCTTCAACAAAAATACATGGAATCAAAGGAAAGAAAATTATTCAACAACTAGACACCAAGGATTAAGAACGAAAAGAATTGATTTTGGATGGATAGATCATCAACAATGGAATGAAGAAATCAGGAACATAAGAAAATCATATTACTTGGTTTCATCACATGTGAAGCCTTTAAATGCAAAGCTTTGAGGACACATATTTTTTAAGGAGGGTACTATGTTATGACTCAAGGGGGGTATATATATGGATAAATGTATATGATATGACCCCAAGGGGGGGCATATATGGGACCAAATGTACATGTTATGTATATACATGTGTAATAGAGTCAGCTAGTAATAAAGAGGCCTCATGTGCAAGTGTCAATAACTATATATAAGAGATCATGTATTCATTATTGAGAGGTGAATTGTGAAGTATGAAAGGTATTTGGTTATTTGGAGGGGGTTCCCCTATTCTTTAAGGATTTATTGTGTAACTTATCTATATTGGAGTTGTGCTCCACGTTGACATTATGTACATGGTGTGTACTTCTATTATTTTATGATATTTGTAAGCATTTGGTTCATAACATTTGGTATCAGAGCTCAAGGTCTAGGGGTTTCGTTGTTGCATCTGATACCAAATGTACTGATCCAAATACTCAAAATATCATAAAATAACAGAAGTACACACCATATACATAATGTCAATGTGGAACACAACTCCAATATAGATAAGTTACACAATAAATCCTTAAAGAATAGGGGAACCCCTTCCAAATAACCAAATACCTTTCATACTTCACAATTCACCTCTCAATAATGAATCCATGATCTCTTATATATAGTTATTCACACTTGCACATGAGGCCCCTTTATCACTAAGCCAACCTGTTGATGGGCAAAATTGATTGTCCGTCAACTGGAAGAACGGGTCTGGTCCGGGGTTGTCTAAGTAACCCAAGACGTTTGGTGTAACTTGTTCTGATGGGTTTAATGGCTTTGTTAGACAATCTAAAATCCTAAAATAAAGAGAAAGGGATAACTAACTAATGCTAAAAACTATACTATATATATACATATTATGATATAACTATTGTAAATGTGTTTAAGCAGAAAAAGAAAACATAAAAATTTCACTTATGAACAACATTTACAGGTTGCAAGTTTTACTAGAAACTTGTAAAATCAATGTAAAAATAATTGTTTTCGAGAAGCAGATAAAGAAAGAACATTTAAATATTTTTTTGTTTTCTTTCTATAAATCTAACAAAACTTGAATTAATTAAACTATGAAATATAGATGTACAGATAGTCAAAGTCGATCTACGTTTTTTGGTACCACTAATATATAAACGAAAGAAATTGGAAACACAAAAGAGCTAACCTGATGTCAATTTGTCTGATGTGTCCGTGTTTCTATATGAATCAAGAGTATCCAACAACCACGCCTAAGAGATAAATCTGCAATAGACTTATACTAAAATTGTTTCGAATAAATTCATAGAATGTATTGGCAGCTAGGATTTTAGAAACAGAATAGGGAACACATGTTAATTATGTGATCTTATGATCGTAAATAATTACAGTCAGAGAAATCTAAATGTAATACATTCACTTCATTCTTCAACTAAACATCGAAGAGAAATCGTGATATTCAAATTGAAAAGATAATCACAATGTTAATATCTAGAACAACAAATTATGAACGATATTTATAACGTGAATATCCCGAAACATAACATATCATTGAATCTAAAGCTACAAGACATATTAATGCACCAGGATTAAATAAAATGAAACATTAATGAAACGCCATTAACAAAAGACTAAAGCCAAAATGTTGTATGTTGTTCCATTAAGTCTTGAGAAATCATTTGTCCATCTTTGGTTCCAAGCCAAGATGCCTTTCATTTACAAAATGCAAGGTATTTAAAGAGTTTTTTTGAAATCTTGTCTTCCTATCTCTTAGGATAGGATTAGATCCCATGAGATCAAAATATTACAAATATGGAGGGCCTACAACCACTCATAATCAAACTATATCTTCAAATACTAATAAAAGTTTTTTCTCATTTACAAAATGAACAGGAAAGAGATACTAATCAACTAAATCGAACATGTTCCACCTCATAAATATCAGCATCAGATATACCATGTCCTGAAAAATGAAATAGGAACAAGTTAGATAATTTATTAACAACTAATTATTAAATTTTATATAAAAATGACTTGGATTCAAACTAATTTAAAAAAAAAAAAAAGATAAGCTACAGGTTTTTGTAGCTAGTTACAGGTTTCTATAGCTAGTCTAAAATAGTAAAAATACAAACAGAAAATTAAAATCTAACTGTTTTATTTTCCAACCGAATCAAATAAAAAAGAATCAAAAAATACTTTTACCATTTCATAGATTTGACAAAGAAGCATTTGAATTTATGAAGGTGTTAAAATTATGTTTTTACATTACCAGCCTACTCAATTTGTTTGCCAAATTAAAACTGAATTACCCTATTCCTCATGCTGGCGGTTTTTTTTTTAATTCACAATTGATTTGTTAATGAACCTTGATTCGGTTCATTAATACATCTAATACTTCCTTCAATGATTTTTTGGACATGAAATCAGACCGTGGCTTTCTCCCAATGGGTTTCAAACTGCAGCAGAGAGTAGATATGTGATATCATAGTCTTTTTGTGAATGAACACACAGCTTTTCGATAGTAGGGTTATACATGCAAGAGCTGGAGTTTTTATTGATATGGAGAGGCAATTCCACTGCAGTCTCATATACAGAAGAAGGAAAAATATAACTTGGAACCCAACAAAACCAATAACAATCTTGGATCTCTGAGCAAAACAAACATAAATGCTTACCTCAGCCGCAAAGAACTTCTGAGAGTTTTCCCTCCAAAGAATGAGATGTATCTCTGAAACTGTATCATTTCTGAAGAATCTGTCGGCAATGAAGGTAAATGACCCCATTTCTGGAATGGGTTTTAAAGGGTTTTGGCTAATTCGTAACGGTTTGCTCAGAAATGCTCCCGCAAAAACGTGTCTCTGACATGAAATTACGGGGTTTTAAAAACTCAGAGTCATTTGGTTGGATTTGCATCACCGTGACAAAGCAGTGTCTAGCAGCTATTCGGTTCCAATCGGACTTGATAATATGTCTGGACTGTAATAGAGACGACTCAAGATAGCTCTGGGTTTAGATGGCAAGAGTAAAAGGAACAAATCTGAGCAGATAAAATGGAAACAAACCAATGAAACCCCTGTGTAATCATAATCTGAAAATTGGGGGTTTGGTTATTGAGGCTTGAACACTCATGGTATTGAAAACCTCGCGTACAGGGCATGACAAAAACCCTCAAACCATAATGAAATCTTATTAATTCAATCTGCCAGCAAAAAGATTACGTATAGGGTATAATACTTGTGCATTATGACTAGCGTGACCATAGTTGATTTGCAAAGGGTTTAGATATACAAACATGTTTATAATTCAAATGTGAATCAACTAAGTGTATAGAGATCAAATCAAAACTCTTCTCAAATCGAAATTATCAAACCATTGAAATGATAATCGTATTCATCACAAGCAAAATGTGTCTAACCACCATTCTATAAGATTTATATTTTATTTTCATATGATGGTTTGTTGAACGATAAACCTAAGGCAAATATCATGAAAATGACAATCCAAATTCTAAATTTAATTCATGCTTGCAGTCATGAATTAAACATAGAAGAATCGAAAATCAAAAAGTAGAAAATAATGAAATAGGCTTTAGCCCAAATAGTCATAATAAACTTGTAAAAGTGTTGATAGACATGGTGATGGCAGCTATAGAAACGGAATGTCTTTTGATCATGTTTAAAAAATCAAATACATGTGTGGCTGCCAACAATGGCGACGTATTGGGCGAAGCAGTTATCTCTGCATC
This sequence comes from Picea glauca, assembly GCA_000966675.3. Lineage (NCBI taxonomy): Eukaryota > Viridiplantae > Streptophyta > Pinopsida > Pinales > Pinaceae > Picea > Picea glauca. Next base: position 23,409 of record JZKD02S2400157.1, read on the forward strand.
ACCAGAGAGTTCAAGTTAGGACTGATCAGAATGAAAAAATTAAATAACAATCAACAACAAATCAAGCATCTTGATCAAAATAAAAAATCACACAGTCTAGTGTCATATGTGTTTCTGTCCAAATGCAAACCGGTGACAAGTTTAATTACGAGTGAGACAACGTTTAGGAAAATGACTCCAATACTGTTGACAGGGCCACTGCTTCCAGCAGGCGTCCATAGCCTCAACGGGGATGTCAATTAACCCACTTTGACACCTCTATCATGTCCAAGAAACATCAATTCAAGATGAAGGACATTTTACGATTAATACAAAAAAGTTATACCTGATAATTTTCTCGAACCCAACATTGCTTCGTTGCTAGCAGGCTTGTTCAATACCCTGGCGAAGTTGCCTTGGCATCATGTACGCATTTACCCGCTAACTGCAGACCTGTTCAATATCTCAGCGGGTTTGCAGACACTTCCCACACTTTTCAGTGCTTTCAGCTCTCTAGAAGTTATTTTAGAATTAGACATAAATTTTATGATTTTCAGGAGCGGGGTGATGCTAAAAATTTCAGACTTCGAACAACTTTATATTTTTCAATTTAAATTCTCATTTGACGACCTTCATCATGATCTGAACTTAGTTTTTTTATAAGAAACTTTTCGAGGACAGGAATGCATACTTGAGTTGTTTTCTTTAAAAGCAAGGACAACGTAAAGAGTTTTAATGATGATCGTATATTCTCGTGATTATAAAGTGAAACCAGGAAGACTATTTTGAACAAAAAGTTTCCTTTACTAGTCTGAGTTTTAACAATTTACAACACTGATGCCTTGAAATGACCTTGACTGTTGCTTTATGATGAGACATTCTGGTTTCCTTTCATGGACTAATGGTGACACAAACATAAATTTATTCAGAAAACAGTGAAAACAAGCAAAATTTAAAGAACCAAAAATCGAAAAACAACAAGAAAATTAAAAAAAAAAATATGTACAGAGGTGAATCTGGAATCATCACGCAAAATATTTTTTTAGAGCTTAAAATAAAATAGAAAAATCCTCGTTAATATGTGTGCAGTCCTACTCGTGGCACCTTGGGTCAAGGTTGAGTCGATAGTTCAAATTTTTACTTATCTCCTTACTTTCCATTTAAAATTTTCATAATAATACTACGGTTTTGAAAAGAAATATTCATCGAAAAGCAGAGAGAAAAGGATCAAGGGGACTTCCCTGACAACAGTCATATTATGGTTCTCTTGATGCACCCACTTGTGTTCTTTAACTACATTATTACAAAGAGAAATAGTGAGAAATAAAGCTAAAAAAAAACTTGCTCCTAAACCTACTCTAACTAATAAACAAATCAAAATACTACGTAAAGTCATGCTTCCAATGTAGCCATCGGAGTAACTCCAATCCTGAAATGGAAACAAAATCAATCATTACTAACAAGAATGGTAGTATATCGAAAAATGACAGAAATATATCATACTTACCTTTATAATCATCATTTAAAAACAAAGCAAGCATGATCTTACCATTCCCTTGGACATTCTTTTTGTATGAATCCTCCAGCCATTCTGCAATTTTGTCATTATATGGGTTACTAAAATATGAAAGAATGAGATTTTGAAGCTTGTGAGAGTAATGGGGACCTGACATAACCATCGGCCTAGACCAAAGTGCCCCATCCTCCCGACAATTTTCCTTTCGTTCCATATTTTCTCCATCTGGAGGATATAAAATGAATGTGTTAAAGTTGCCTCCTTGATCTCTAAATAAAGTGAAGATAATCTTACCATTCCCTGGAGACTTTTCGAGATATGAATACTCCAACAATCTGCAATCTTATCATAATACATGCAATTACTAACATGGGATTGTTTTAAAGAATTCACATGCGAAAAATCTTCCTAATGAGAATAAAGTATTAGACTATCAAGGAAATAATCTTGTAAAAAGGTCGGATCAAGATGGTGAGAACTTATCATGATTCTCGATCGAAAAAGAAGTGTCTCATTCTCTTGAAACTTTCCATTGAGATTAGATATTTCAAGATTGACTATTTGAGGTGAACTAAATGGAACGACCAACATTTTTGAATAATCATCATTGATAATAATATTTGGTCGATTATACTTTTCAACCTCAAATTGATCATGGAAAAAATTAGATCCTTTTTTAATCACCAACTGAGATGAATCAATGGAAGATGCAATTTGAGACTCTTTCAAATCATTTCTTGATTTACCCACGGATAATTGATGAGAATACGAATTGATATGTTCATGGGTAGAATTATTTTCCTCTTTATCTTATATTCGGTAATCTCTTTGTACCTAATTATATAATGTTGAATTCTCTCCAAAGTAATATGGAAGACACAATTGCACAACATTAGTATCAAAAATATCAGGGTACAAGGAATAATATGTACAAGAATTAAGGAGACGAAATGCATCTCTTGAAATGATAGGTATATGTGTTTCGAAATCTCGTTTTGTCCCCTCTCCTTGTATAAACTGATCAACCTCTTTTGTATTCTCTTTTAAAGAGTACGAGACAATTTTTAAGAGATCATTTGGTTCATTGTGTAAGGGAAAATTTGAGAGCAAATCACTAGAGATAGAAGATTGCCTAATAATTTTGTCTCCCATTGATTGATCATGGATCTGTTCAACTAAATTAGAGTAAGATTTATCGTCCACATGATTATCAACTTCACATTCGGTTTCTTTTACTTTAGAAATAGTTATAAAATCTATGAGAGTGTGACAACTCTCATCTTTTAAAGTTAAGGTTCCTTTTTTGACAGGAGGAGACATCGTTGACAAGGAATGATTAGAGGCGACAATCGCATTTTGTAAAAAATGATGTTGCTCATGATTTTCCAAAATGAAAGAAGTTGACAAAAATTGTGATGCTTCAAAATCTTCAAGATCGACATCAAAATTTGAACCATCTTGAGATTGTGTGTTAGTGCTCAATTCAGATTGGTTAACCATTAATTGATCTTGCTTGTCTGAGAGAGAAACGAGATATTCAAACCACTCATTAATAAGCGATATTTCTTTTAAAGTGAATCTAGTACAAACATGAATGAACCTAATTGCAAAATCATTGAATGATTCACCATTTTCTTTTCTTAAGAAACTTAATTCTTCACTTAATTCATCATAATCATAGTTGCTAAAATCAAATAAAAACTCAAATACAAACTCAGACAAAGAATGAATAGAATTAGCCTGAAAAGATTCAAACCAAATTTTAACCCGACCTCGAAAAGTGAAAGCGAACAATCTGCATGTAATATTAGGATCGGTAATCTTATGTCTTAAACACTTATAAAAAAAATTAGAAATATGGTCTACTGGAGATGTGTTCCCTTCACCATCAAAGGTGAGTTCTGAAAAGAGATCAGTTGTCTTGTTGGAAATAACTGGTAGTGAGACATTAAAAGTGTGTTCCAACACAGTGATTTGGGCAGGAGCCATTAAGAATTTGAAGAAATTGACTCCAAATAGTTAGCTTGTCATCTAACCTTCCTTGTAGTGCATTAAAAAATGACACAGAAGAAGGATTTATAAATATGGAATTATGAAAGACCGAGGGATGAAACATTTCATCATTAAATCGACCTCAACCCTCCTTCTAGCGCCATTTGTTGATGGGCAAAATTGATTGTCCGTCAACTGGAAGAACAAGTCTGGTTTGAAGTTGTCTAAGTAACCCAAGTCGTTTGGTGTAACTTGTTCTGACAGGTTTAATCGCTCTGTTAGCCAATCTAAAATCCTTAAATAAAGAGAAAGGGATAACTAACTAATGCTAAAAACTATACTATATATATATATATATA
>JZKD02S2400157.1:27337-104471 GCA_000966675.3 Picea glauca
TTAAGAAGAAAAAGAAAACATAAAAATCTCACTTATGAACAACATTTACAGGTTGCAAATTTTACTAGAAACTTGTAAAATCAATGTAAAAAAAATTGTTTTCGAGAAGCAGATAAAGAAAGCACATTTAAATATTTTTTTGTTTTATTTCTATAAATCTAACAGAACTTGAATTAATTAACCTATGAAACAGATATGTACAGATAGTCAAAGCCGATCTACACTTTTTGGTTCCACTAATATATAAACGACAGAAATTGGAAACACAAAAGAACTAACCTGATGTCAATTTGTCTTATGTGTCTGTGCCTCTATATGAATCAAGAGTATCCAGCTGCCACACCTAAGAAATAAATCTGCAATAGACTTATACTAAAATTGTTTCGAATAAATTTGTAGAATGTATTGGCAACCAGGATTTTAAAAACAGAATAGGGAACACATGTTAATTATGTGATCTTATGATTGTAAATAATTACAGTCAGAGAAATCTAAATGTAATACATTCACTTCATTGTTCAACTAAACATCAAAGAGAAATCATGATATTCAAATTGAAAAGATGATCACAGTGTTAATATCTGGAACAACAAATTATGAACGATATTTATAACGTGAATATCCTGAAACATAACATATCATTGAGTCTAAAGCTACATGACATATTAATGCACCAGGATTAAATAAAATGGAACATTAATGAAACAACATTAACAAAAGACTAAAGCCAAAATGTTGTATGATGTTCCATTAAGTCTTGAGAAATCATTTGTCCATATTTGGTTCCAGGCCAAGATGTCTTTCATTTACAAAATGCACGATATTTAAAGAGTCTTTTTGAAATCTTGTCTTCCTATCTCTTAGGATAGGATCAGATCCCATGAGATCAAAATATTACAAATATGGAGGGCCTACAACCACTCATAATCAAACTGTATCTTCAAATACTAATAAAAGTTTTTTCTCATTTACAAAATGAACAGGGAAGAGATACTAATCAACTAAATCAAACATGTTCCACCTCACAAATATCAGCATCAGATATACCATGTCTTGAAAAATGAAATAGGAACAAGTTAGATAATTTATTAACAACTAATTACTAAATTTTATATAAAAATGACTTGGATTCAAACTATTTAAAAAAAAAATAAGCTACAAGTTTCTGTAGCTAGTCTAAAATAGTAAAAATACAAACAGAAAATTAAAATCTAACTGATTTATTTTTCCAACCGAATCAAATAAAAAAAGAATCAAAAAATACTTTTACCATTTCATAGATTGGACAAAGAAGCATCTGAATTTATGAAGGTGTTAAAATTATTTTTTTACATTACCAGCCTGCTCAATTTGTTTGCCAAATTAAAACCGAATTACCCTGTTCCTCATGCTGGCGGGTTTTTTTTTTTATTCACAATTGATTTGTTAATGAACCCTGATTCAGCTCATTAATACCTCTAAGACTTCCTTCAATGATTTTCTGGACATGAAATCAGACCGTGGCTTTCTCCCAATGGGTTTCGAACTGCAGCAGAGAGTAGATATGTGATAGCATAGTCTTTTTGTGGATGAACACACAGTTTTTCGACAGTAGGGTTAGACATGCAAGAGCTGGAGTTTTTATTGATATGGAGAGGCAATTCTACTGCAGTCTCATAAACATAAGAAGGGAAAATATAACTTGGAACCCAACAAAACCAATAACAGGCTTGGATCTCTGAGCAAAACAAACAAAAATGCTTACCTCAGCCACAAAGAACTTCTGAGATTTTTCCCTCCAAAGAATGAGATGTATATCTGAAACTGTATCATTTATGAAGAATCTTCCCTCGATGAAGGGAAATGACCCCATTTATGGAATGGGTTTTAAAGGGTTTTGTCTAATTAGTAACGAGTCGCTTAGAAATGCTCTTGCAAAAACGTGTCTCTGGAATGCAATTACGGGGTTTTAAAAACTCAGAGTCATTTGGTTGGATTTGCATCACCGTGACAAAGCAGTACCTAGCAGCTATTCGGCTTCAGTCGGACAACAGGAGCCATTGATAATATGTCTGGACGGTAATAGAGACGACTCAAGATAGCTCTGGGTTTAGATGGCAGGAGTAAAAGGAACAAATCTAAGCGGATAGAATGGAAACAAACCAAGCAAAACCCCTGCGTAATCATAATCTGAACATTGGGGGTTTGGTTATTGAGGCTTGAACACTCATGGTATTGAAAACCTCGCGTACAGGACATGACAAAAACCCTCAAACCATAATGAAATCTTATTAATTCAATCTGCCAGCAAAAAGATTACGTACAGGGTATAATACTTGTGCATTATGACTAGCGTGACTATAGTTGATTTGCAAAGCGTTTCAATATACAAACATGTTTATAATTCAAATGCGAATCAACTAAGTGTATAGAGATCAAATCAAAACTTTGCTCAAATTGAAATTATCAAACCATTGAAATGATAATTGTATTCATCACAAGCAAAATGTGTCAAACCACCATTCTATAAGATTTATATTTTAATTTCATATGATGGTTTGTTGAACGATAAACCTAAGGCAAAGATCATGAAAATGACAATCCAAATTCTAAGTTTAATTCATGCTTGCAGTCATGAATTAAACATAGAAAAATCGAAAATCAAAAAGTAGAAAATAATGAAATAGGCTTTAGCCCAAATAGTCATAATAAACTTGTAAAAGTGTTTTTAGACAGGGTGATGGAAGCTATAGAAATAGAATGTCTTTTGATCATGTTTAAAAAATGAAATACATGTGTGGCTGCCAACATGACCCTATTACAGATGTATTTACACATTACATGTACATTTAGGCCCATATATGCTCCTGCTTGGGGTCATATTATATACATTTAGCCATATATATGCCCCCCTTGGGTCATAACAATGGGGAATAGATTTTGTTGGTGAATTAAATATAAAATCTTCTAAAGGTCACAATTATTCCTTGATAATTATTGATTAGGGCACTAGATAGGCACATGTCATTCTTACAAATAGTACCTCTTTTAAGGTAGTCATCTGATTCATGAAGAAAAATATCACTACTAGATTTGGTACTCCCTCAAATTTAGTATTTGGCAATGCTTAGTACTTTTTTATTTTCTTAGTTTACAATAGTCACCACATTATGGGCCAATAGAGTGACCCCTAATGCAGCCATGAGAAATTCACCCCATTTCCTAGTTTATGGGAAGGAAGATATTCTTCTTCTTAACAAATAGTTTGAACACTAACTTCTTTATCAAATAATTTTAAGAGAACATAGCTAAGTTAGGGGCTTGGTTTAATTGTATTAAGAAAATAAAGAACTATGTTGTAATCTTCATGATATCAAGAATAATCACACAAACACTTCGGGGTGATAGAGCTAAGTTTTGAGATGAGTGGAACATAATAGTGCAATTCAAGGAAAATGTATATTCATCTAACAACTAGATTGAAGTATCAAGAAATAATTTGGCTCATGTTGTAGTAACTCATAAATTCTTATCAAAAAATGAATATGAATAACTTTTTATATGACATATTCTTGTTAAAAAATGAATATGAAGAACTTTTTACATGATATAGCATTCGATTGATGTTTTAGTGAAATTTCAAGTCTAACTAAATGATATTAAAACAATTTGAGAACTTAAAGAGAAAAAGAGAGAAATTAATAATCATTAACACATCATTAATGGTAAGAAATTAACTTGAATATAATACATGAAACCTCGGGTATTTCACAATAATGAGTGAAATTACTATTCCTAGTTTAATTAGGAGGTGTATAGTTCTTATGGATATTATTTAAGTTGAAATCATGTTTTGGTGGTGAAGTAAGACTTAAAATTTGAGTATGTAGGTTTTCACATCTATTCATCATAGTGCTTGAAATTTTTGGAGGTTGAGCAATGCAAGTTTTTTGAAATGTCTTTAACATTTTGGGTGGATCCTCCACACATTTTCAAGGACAAAAGAAGCTTTGATAATGTTAAAAAATAGTGTCAAGATGAGATTAAATTGGAAATAGATGTGAAATAGTCGTTAGGAATTATAAATAAAATAAGCTCGTAACCATTGATAATTAATAAAAAAAAATAAACTTGTATTTATAAAAAAATAATAGTAAAATGGTCATGAACAATAAGAATGACATATAATTAAAAATAAGGAAATTAATTAATATAATTAAAGTATTAAATGGCCAAGATCAAAACAAGAAACTATAAACTAGATAGAGAAATTGAAATGGGAAAATATTCAAGATGGGGAAGAAGATAAATTGATTTTAAAATAAAAATAAAGATTAGAAGGGTTAGTCAAAATAAGAAATTGGGAAGATAAATGGAAATTTAAAGAATTAAAATTAGGATAAAGAAGAAAAGAGGGTAAACAAACCATGAGAGACAAACAAAAAAAGTATATAAGGGTACGATTAAAGATAAGACTTAAAAGAGAGAGGATGAGACTCATGGGAGAGAGAAGTCAGGGGGGACAAAGATTCAGAATTAGGGGGGGTTAAGGTTTATGACTTAGGCGACGAAAGGTGGGTTTTCAATACTGGTTAAGTTTATAGCCATCTTCCTCATTGAATTTATTATGATGTTTTTTTATTTATAGGGCTTCACGAATGTTCATTGATCGTTGACTTAAATGTGAAGTTGTGGAAAGGGTTGGTTATATGTTCTTTGAGGCAAGCTTTGAATGTTCTGCTAGTTTGGCCAATGTAGGTTTTTCCATAGGAACAAGGAATCTAGTAAACTCCTTGGACTAACATAGAACCAGATCTTTCCTTATCGGTTTTAAATAAATTCTTGAGGGTTTTATAGGGTTTAAAAAGAGTTTTAATATTCTTTTTGGATAAGATATCTGAAATATGGTTGATAATGTCATGGATGTAGATAAGAGAAATAAGAGAACGATGTGGGATGGAGGAATGAGAGTTTTTAGATTTAACATGAAAGGTTGAGTGAGAAGTTTTTTCAATTTGGGAGGTAGAGTATCCATTAGTAGAGTTAGTGAGGTAGGCCTTTTCTTTCACAAGTGGGGAGCAAAGATTCTAATGACATGGCTAATAAGAGTTTTTTGGACCACAGATTTTTGGGCTAGGTGATGGTGAGACTGGGTGTGGAGGTATCTACTGGTGTGTGTCTTTTTTTCTATAAACTTAGTGGGTAATGTACCATCAAGTTGACAGGATATGAGAACATCTAAGAATGAAAGAGACACATGCCAATAATTTAATGTTTTGACTTGACCCTTATATTCTTTATTTTTATTTTAAAATCAATGTATCTTCTTCCCCATCTTTGATACTTTTCCATTTCAATTTCTCTGCTTACTTTACTTTATAGTTTATTTTTTTTAGCCTAACTATTTAATACTTTAATTATATTAATTTATCCCCCCCCATTTTTAATTATATCCCATTCTTATTGTTCATGACTATTTTACTATTGATTCTCAACAAATACAAGTTTATTTTATTATTAATTCTCAACGAATATAAGCTTATTTTCTTTATAATTCATAATTGTTATTTCACGTATATTTCACACTTAATCTCACCTCGACAATATTTTTTAGCATTATCAAATATTCTTTTGTCCCCGAAGATGGGTGGAGAGACCACCTGAAACGTTTGAGGTTTCAAAAAGCACACACAACTCAATCTCTAGAAATTTCAAGCACTAATACTTAAAAATGTTATAATTGGCTAAGAATTACTTTTCCAAGAAAATAGTTTAACGACCCAAGATCTAAAGGCATTATGGACCACCGATGAGATATTTAATGGTGATAATTATCCTCATTGCAAATTGATAGTTGAATTATTATAAGTTTTGTCACCTTCAAAAAAAAAGTATGTATCTCTTATCGATCTTGTTATATGAATTATAAATATTGATACAATTATTTAGAAGATAGTAAAATAACTCATAATACTACATGGTTAGTTTTTCTACAAACAAAATTTATTAGATTAATAAAAGACACTAAGTCAATATTTTTTTTTATGACAAATGATCTCTAATAAACAATAATATAAAATCAACAAAGTGTGTGAAATTTCTGAAATGTTAGTATCATAAGTCTACTTCTTTATGGATTACCAATGGGATTATTTTAGGTGGTGTGGTTTTTCTTGAATAATGGTCACAAACAAGTATAATAAACACTAATATAAAATCAACAAAGCCTATGACACTCGTGAACTGCTATTGTAAGTGCTCTCTTATGGACCAACAATGGATTGTGGTTTTATGACGTGGTTTTCCTTGAATAATGATTCGAATAGTAGCCAATGATAACTTTCCTCACTACAAATTGACATTTAAGTTATAATAAGTTTTGACACCTTTGGAAAAAAAGAATACATAGTTCATCTTGATACAAATCATTAGAAAATAATAAAATAGCTAATAATACTACAAGGTTAGATTTTTATTAATAATATCTATTAAATTAATATAAAAAAACATAACAAATATATTATGACAAGGGAGTATAATAAACAATAATATAAAACCAACAAAGTCTATGAAATTAGTGAAATGCTAGTATAATAGGAAATTATAATGTTGTTTACTAATTTTGTTTACCAACAAAGTGTATCCAACAATGTTATGTATAAATTTAAAGAGAGTAGAAAGTATCCATTTATCCATTTATGAATATATATATATATATATATATATATATATATATATATATATGTGTGTGTGTGTGTGTGTGGGGGGGTAAGTTTTGAATGAAGCTTGGCTTAGTGATAAATAGTCAATTTGAGGTTTTGACACTTTATCAAGGGTTAAAGATTGTAGATTCAAATTATATAAGAGAATTGATAGTTATTAGTGATTCATCTCTAATCATATAAAAAAAATATCTCAAAAGATTGTATTTTGGAAAGGTTGATAGCTATAATCCAACAAAAAACAAGATGATTTACACATGGTGAAGCAATGTCAATAGGCTCATGCAAACCCAAGTGGCAATCATTTCCCTTGTGCAATGGGTATGCATTAAACATCATTATATGCCCACATACAATGAAGGAATAAGAGAAAGGTAATATGACATCATTGTTTGAAATGGTGAATGAAGGTGGGATATCTCTATATGGGTTGTATTTGTTGTTGTTGTGGTTTAAGTCTCTAGTAATGTGTTATTACACAATCTGTAGATTGGGCAAAGCCCAACCCAATCCATGGAAGTGTGACAACTACAGGAGTACCTACCCACTTTCAAATTAGATAGACACTCTCCTCGCTTTAGTAATGATAAGTCACTACAAGGGGGGGATCCCAGTGACCCTGGGGGGATTGAGATGGAAAGTGAAACAATGATGAGTGAGTCTCCTATGGGTCAATCTTGGAGGTGAGGAAAAGGATTGAAAAAGAGTGTTGTTGATGGAGAATTATTGTCAAACGTTGTATTCCTGCAAGACAATGTTAGCACTACCCAGAAAAAGACAAATGATTGATATACAAGCCTTAAACCAAAGGGGAACAAGCAAGAAACCTTCTTGTCCCAAAATTGCAACAATATGGAAATATATTTTCTGCGGTAAACAAGTTATACCAGCTGCAAATATAACCACTAAAATCAAGTATAAGATGATGAAAAATAAACTAGCAATAATTAGTCAAACTTCCACTGATAAGAGAAAGACTTTAGATGGTTTTTAGGGATGTTGTTTAGGTGTTATCAACAATGTATTGTAACAACCAAGTGGTTGTAGCAAACAATTTCTACATTAGAGAAATCTAACCACAAAAGTTGGCAAGTAAACCATGCAAATGATAATTAATAATCAATGTAACAGTAATCGAGGTTCACAAACAAATTTCAACGGTAGATAAATGAGTAATAAATGAAAGAAGATGAGTTTTTTGCAGCCCTAATGGCTGTAACTTTAGTTTATAACAACAAAAAGAATTACTAGAGGCTAAATTGGATGCCCTTAGGGCACAAATATGCCTTAAGCATGCAAAATTGATTTCCAACTTGAACAATTTCAAAATATCTATTTTTCACATATTCCAATGCAAATAATTTTATTTCTCCAATGAAAATTAAACAAGTGCCTTATCAATTGGATTATGGATTCTCTTGTGTAATATCTAGGGTTTTAAACTTCTCTAGGGGTGTAAGCTATTTTACTTCCTAGAGCATGCAAAACCTAGCAAGGTAAATCTAGGACTACGGTGTAAACCCTTTTACTCCTCCTAGAAACCTTTGCAAAATATCTTATCCAAAACAATAGTGGTAGATCCTAGTGGCGGGTGTATGACCTTATACTCCTCCAAGAGTTAAACAAGATCAACCTTGTAACCAAGAAAGAAACAAATCATAGATTCCTTACCTAGTCCAGGAATTAACAAGATAGACTCTTCCTTACCAAGTATATTCCACCACACATGCAAGAACAAGCATCAAGAGAGATAGTGCGCCACTTCTTCACCAATAGACAAGTAACAAGTATCCAAGAGAGCACAAGAGAGAGAAGATGCAATTTTCCCAAGAGGGGAAATTTGTTTAGCCATAAACATATGTAATTCTCAAGTGTTAAGATATCGAAATGAAATTGCCATGACCTTTATTTATACAAGGTCTAAGAAAACCAATTTGACCACATACTTTAGGGTAAACCACAAATTAGGGAGGTCAACCTCCTAATTTTCTCCTTTACAAAATATAATTTGAATTTATAAAATAAGCGAGCCCTAAAAGATGACACCATCCCTCCTAGGGGTGACGTTTTGGCATACTGAGCAAATTGTTGAGCTTGTTGAGCTTGTTGAGGGAGATGTTGGGCCTCCAAAGGCCATATCTTCATGGTGCAAGGGTCTTCCTCCATCAAAGCCTGCCAATTCATCATCAAATCACCCATCACCATCAAACCTTAGCCCCCAAGTGAGACATCATGCGCTATAACGTGATGTTTTGAGCCTCTAAGGTCAAACGTTGGGAAAAGGGGGGGTAGCTTTCCTTCTTCGGGATGTCCTCTCATACCTCCAAAGGTAATGTTCATCATCTAGCTTGTCCCAAGGCGTGGGGTATCACATCCACTCTATGGGATTCATGCCTCAATGAAAGCCCAAGCAAGGCTTGTTCCTCCACAAATGTCCACCAAACAAGGTCCTGCAAAGACAATTAAATACGCCCTCCAAGAGTCTCAAATAAAACGTATCATGCCAAGTAAAATCACATTTAATACAAGAGCCAGCTAAACATGTGCATCAAATCTACCTTTTCAAATTAAATAAGTGCTCAAAGACCCAATGCAATTTTCCATATTTATATATGGGAGGGGTGTCATAATGCCCTATTGGGTGAACCAATTCCTCAAGTAGGGGAGGTTCCCAAGGATAATCCTTTCTAGTTTATGTAGTGGGTGTGAAGTGGATGGGGTTAGAATTATAGATATGGGGTTTCATGAAATACAAGGGCTTGTATTGTCTCATTTATGGGCGCCTTTGTTAAGGGTGTGATGCCCTTTGTCTGCAATGCAACAATTTTCCAAGCCCATTTGCCATTAATTTATTAGAGTGTTTCTGGGTTGAACCAATTCCTCAAGTAGGGGAGGTTCCCAAGGATAATCCTTTCTAGTTTATGTAGTGGGTGTGAGGTGGATGGGGTTAGAATTATAGGTATGGGGTTTCATGAAATACAAGGGCTTGTATTGTCTCATTTATGGGCGCCTTTGTTAAGGGTGTGATGCCCTTTGTCTGCAATGCAACAATTTTCCAAGCCCATTTTCCATTAATTTATTAGAGTGTTTCTGGGTTGAAGACATATGGGGGAACTAAACTAAGCAATAAAAATAAAGCCCGCATACGCTCTACCATGGTCACAATGCTTACTCAAGTTGAAGACAGTGTGGGGCACTAAAATAAGCAACAAAAACAAATCCCACACCACTCTACCTTGGTTGGCATGATTTTAATTGGTTATTTTTCGAGGTCCTTTAACATTTTTTTGAGAAACATTTCATTGTCCTTGGGATCCCTAAGTGAGCATCTGGAAGGTTTATGATTGGATTTTATCTTTTGTCAGCTACAAGCCTATGTGCCTTCAGTCCCTTCTTCCCATGAAATGAGGTACATGCTCTTCTTGGGTCAACAAGCTAGATGACCTAAACAAGGATAATTTTAAGGAGGGAAATTTCTATTAAAATGTAGAAACATGGTCTAATATTATTAGTCCTTAGTATGCAAAATGTTAAATGTTTAGTGATAGTTTCGTAAAAATATTCAAATTTGTAAGGATTTCATATAGTTTCTATAAAATTTTGGTGATTTTTAAGGTAAAATAATTTTATTCTATGGAATTTGGGCAAATCGTTTTTAGAAAAAATGGAAATTGCCAAATCTTTTATTGGGAAAAAACATGGAAAATTAGCCCATTGGAGAAATTTAGCCCCTAAAACCATCTATGGACTTAAATGATGGGGACATAGAAGAGAAGAAGTAATGAAAAGTGGTAAGTATGAGTGGGGACGATATGATAACCCTTTAAGGAAGACCCCTGATTACAACCCTTTCCCCAAGGGTGGCCACTTACTAGGAAATCATGACACTCACCAAGGTGAAATAAGGCAAAAATCATATTTTCGAATCAAAACGTTCCATAATCAAGAGAAGTTTTAATGCAACATATTGAAATGCCCCAAGTATTAAAGTGACACTTACCATGATACCTAACTTGTTACCTCATGGAGCAAGATCCACCGTCTTTCGGAAGAAATTTGGTGTGGTGAATGCCATCATGACGAATGGAGAAGTATGGTTGTGAGGTGGGGATCCATTTGCGTAAGTGGACGCTATTGATCAATCCATCTCTTGATACCCCATGTATGAACCCCGAGGGCCTCAAGACATCACCTCCTTAGTTATCCCTAGGAATGAGGGATAACATAATGAAATTTGGAAGTCATCACAATCTTGTCGCTAATCAAGAAATTGGTTGGTTATCTTATGTGTGTTGCATTTTGGAGGTTCCCTCTGCATTCTCAAAATTAGACATGGAGGAACATAAGCATCCAAGTTGGTATGATATCGATGAGAGATTGGGATTACGATGAGTTTTGAGGTGCCATCGAAGTTTGATTTTGACAAATTACTCTATAATTGTTAACTGCAACGATTGATTCCATGACTATGAGGTAATTTTGAACCAAGGGCAAGCAGAGGTTTTGGAAATTGTTGTTCGATGAAGGAGGCAAATTGCAAAGCTAGAGGAGGAATGTAGCATATTACAACATATGGTGATTGGTTTTGCATGAAGCACACAATTTGGGATATCTCAATAGAGGTTATCAATTGACTCAGTACTAGAGGAAGCTTAGGAAGTAGACTCAATCTAGTATGACCCAAGGGATGTAGAGATGGAATCAATGAAGCAAGAGGATAATCCTTCGTAGGAGGAACTTATTGAAGAATATAATAGTCCTACATCTATCTAACTCCAGGTTTTTCTATATATTGTGAAAAAATATTGATTTTAGGACAATTTAATAGAAAGTAAACAAATAGAATTAATAAATTTTCCTTAAAAAAACAAAGAAGAACTATTCATATTTTGAATTTGTACAATAATTTTGTTATAATGGTATTAACACAAGCATTTATTTTATAATATTAAGTTGTACAATAACATTAGAAAAGCAGAGAAGAACCATTCATATTTTGAATTTTTACAATAACTTTGTTATCATGGTATTAGCACAAGCATTTATTTTATAATATTAAGTTGTATATTAACATTAGAAAAACAAAAAAGAACCATTCATATTTTGAATTTTTACAATAACTTTGTTATAATGGTATTAGCACAAGCATTTTTTTTATACTATTAAGTTACATAGTAACATCGAGATTTTTTTTTAAATTAACCATTTTAATTTAAAAATATAATAAGTAATTTTTTTTATTTATTTATATATTTTTTAATTATGTATATTTTATGTTGGTATGGTTTTTGTTTTTTAATTATATATTTTTATAAATTTATGGATAAATTTGAACTTAAGTATCTTGATTCTATTATATTTTATGTCTATGTAGTGTTTAATTTTTATTATATATTTTATGTACTTATTAATAAAGTTTGTCTTTTTTATGTTTGTATAAATTTTTTTATTATTATATATTTTATTTTTTGGCATATTTAAATAATATGTTAAAAAAGTTATATACAAACCATTACGTATATGTAAATAATTTTCTAATATTAGTTGGAGGAATCAATTTCTGGTATAAAGTTAAATATTTAATTATTTAATCTAACTTATAAAATTATATATTTTTTTTAAAGATACTTCTTAGATATATAGAAAATTATTTACATCAGTAGCTAAAAAGACATGAAAAGAAATAAAAGTGTATACACAATGAATATCATATTCTCTTTTGTAGGGATACTAAAAGAACTATGAAATCAGAATAAGTGGTCGAATATGACAATTTGGCATCTCTAATCAGTGATGCCCCTTTTGCAAGGAGTTGCATATGTACCTCATCTTGTCATAAATGACAAAAATCTGACTGAGAACTAATCTCGTTATCAAAAGAAAATTTGCAAGATAGTTTCCAAAGGATACATAAAGCAGAGACTCTCAAACAATGTCAAATACCAGCCAAGGAATCCCATATCACCGATCTAGAATCACCAAACAAAATTGTGTCAATGCAAATGTCCATGAAGAATGTTTGCCAACTGAAATTGAACCTGAGCCCAACAAGAACTCGCAAAGGAGAATTCCCATAAAATATGCTTTATTGATTCGGACTTCAAGCAATAGGGAAAATGCCATCAGAAAGACCACTTTGGCAAGATGGACTTTGGAGGGGAGACCTTGGTAGATCACCAACCAAGAAAAAACTAGAGCTTCTAAGAAGCTAGAATCGACCAAACACTATGCAACCTATGATTCCAATGTCTCTCTACATTCGAAGAAATCCACTCGGCACTGAGAATGGGACCTAATTCATGTCGCTAATACAAAACAATGTAAATTTTATGGGAATAATATTGGGTCAAGGGATGCCCAAAACTCCACTCCCAATATTGCCAAAAGGGCCCAGTCATATAAATATTCATCTTAAAAAAATCCTCCCGGGGTATGAGCCCAATAATCTCCATCTAGGTAGGTCGATCTACAGAAGACAATGCAAACTCCCTAGCCATTGAACTCCAAGTCTGCTAAGAATGGGAATTGGAATCTCAAAGATCTCTCCAGAATAAAATATTTTTTTTTGCTAAGCCTTTTTTCTTGAAAACGAGGGAGGTCAGATATGCGAGTAGCCTCCTACTTCCAACTCCAAATTGGCCACTTGGCTAGATCCCAACCTAATCAACTCCCTGACCACTTCCAATGGACCATACCTTCTACCTTCCTTCATGCTGTCTAAATACTCATGAAGATGAAGGACCATGAAATCTGGAAAATATGAGAAGAGAAGATATCACATAAACTTAATTGTCCCTTTACTTTGTCAACATGTTGGGTTGAAATAAATCCATGTCACATCAAAAATTCCCAAGGAGATGAGCCCTCCAAACTTCTAACTACCCATTTAGCATCCAAAATAATGCCTTAGGTCACCACATCAATTAGGCCAATGCACCCCTCATCCTTGGGAAGGATACAAACTGTCTGTCGAAGGGAGCATGGGAATACCATGAGCACCATCATACTTGGTGTGATACCTCATGACTTGAAACTTTAACAATTATTATTATTATTTTTATTTTTAGAATTTTAATTATTTTTCCAAAAGACACTTTGGTCGATTGACCAACTATGAAATGTAAAACCCTATTATTTTATGAAAATAAACACGTGGAAAAAGGGGCACATGTTGAAGCAATTGTTAAAGAGGGAGTTAGGAATCCAAAGGGGTTGGCCAAGTGGGAGCAGATTGAGACAAGTTGTGGAATTAACTCAACTTCAAAAAGACATATTCCAGATTTATAGGAGAATCTGTGAACATGTGTAAAATTGAATCTGACAGGTGGTCAGTGAGTAGGAGGCTCAAGACAAGTGTCACAAGTCCTAGGAAAAACAAAAAGAAGTCGTGACAAGGGAATGGGACACCATTTTTAGGATGTGAACTGATAGCTCGAGGAGGCTATGGATTGATTTTGACTTGACACAGCGAAATTTTGTTTACACACAACAAGATAGTACTCAGAATTTTGCAAGAGACCATGTAGGTAGCCCCTTGGATTCTGAACTAAGATCAAGGGTGACAGAGGTTGACAAAGACTCTAGTCTACGATTGGGAGGAATATAATCTTCAACGTGTGGTTTCCCCAAGTTCCAGGGTTTACTTTTGAATTATGAATATGCCAATCTGAATGTTTATTGTGTATAACTGTGTGTCACTGTGATCAAGATTATTGGTTATGAAGTATTGTTAAAGCATAAATAAGTCATAGCAATATTAGATATAAGTGTTTTTATTGCTAGATCTACGAATAGAGTTGTATTACCAGTAACAAACCCAATAAAAATCATGAGTAAAATCTAATTATTAAAACATGAAATGTATCTGAATAAGAAATCTGTATAAAGGAAACATAGTTTAACAAAGATACAAGCGAAGACTATCTGTATCCAAAAAAAAGGAATCGATACTAAGTAAACAAAGTTCAATAAATTTACAAGATAGTAAAAACGTATACAACAGTCCTAAGCCATGGGACTTTTAAAGAATAGTTATGTACAAAAAAATATTCGATCAACTAGCTCGACAGAGTGTACAAACAGAGCAATGACATATTGTGATATCATGCTTTGAATATAATCAATGATGGAACCTGAATACCTTCTTCAAGAGAGGATTTTCCTGGAATCCATGGTACCAACCTCCTTGGCACCTACAGAGTAGTAGTGAAATAAGTTAGGACATTGTATGAGTTCAAACAGTCAAACAAAATTCGAATTACATATACAAACGAAAATGAACTTACCATGGAAGTACATAACACTTCTCGTATCTCCTTCTGTCACCAATGTACAACATCCAAATGTTGAGGGTTGTTAGACCACAGATGGGTACCCCTCACAATAACGAACATGGCCCATCATTAGTTAAAATACCCAAGTATAAGTTTTAACAAAGATTCAATTCATGGTGCACCTATAGAATATAATCAAAAGAACATTGTTATACTCTGTGCAAATACCGCACTTGTTCAAACATTTTCAACAGAAGTCCTAATTATGTCTAGGACAAGTAAAACGATTCAAATTTTTTTAATCATAAACTGGAAATGAGAGAAGTAAAACAAAAAAAATATAAACCCTATATTAAATCCTGTTAAGGTAAACTCGGATCACAGAGTTCATAGAAATCTGGGTTCGATCGATAAGCCTTAAAAGTCCAAGTAAAAACTGTTTGGATCATAGAATAACCAAAATCAAGACACACGAGGACCAAAATACATATTACAGTAACGACATTAACACT
Organism: Picea glauca; assembly: GCA_000966675.3. NCBI lineage: Eukaryota > Viridiplantae > Streptophyta > Pinopsida > Pinales > Pinaceae > Picea > Picea glauca. The sequence continues at coordinate 42,824 of JZKD02S2400157.1, forward strand.
ATAGATATAAAACATGATAAACATAAGTCCTCCAAGGTAAACCATACTGAGACGTATTAATCATAGCTGACGAAATAACGTTTAAGCATGACTATAAACTAGCATATTAATTTTGCTCAGAAATCACTTCAAAGATAATAAGCTAGAAGCACAAGTTTACGAGTTACAAAGGAAGCCGAAATGAGTAAAGGAGATCCAATAAAACTCTTAAAATTTAGGGACACCACCCTTGGACTCGATAAAGACCAACAAACTGCATGCTAGAGAAGCTATGAATGCCACGGATTTTTCAAATAATCCCACCGTGAATGAAAATGGGTTTTGGACAATCATACCCTCAACACTATAACTCAGGTACTCTCAAAATATATGGGAGGGTTCAGTGAAATTTCAAATATCTCGAAAAACCTCTCAGGATAAATGCAGAGATGAGAAAACGAAATTGAAAAGTGTGAAATGAGCCAAGTTCGGGAGAGGTTGAAATGGTTAAGGATCTGACAAGAAACCCTAACACTTTTAAGCATAAAAACACTACATGTATGCTTCCATGGGACAATTGTCGATAAAATCTCCTCGATATGGTAAACCCTACAGGTGGCGCATGAAAGATCGATGCATGATAAATGCTTCGCATGACACTGTTTAACGAAGAAAAGATGGTAACATTTTAAATTAAGAAACTATACCATAACACAAATCAATCCTCTCGTAAAACTCCATAATAAATCCCCTTAAGTAAGAGTCATCATTTTGTATGCCACGTGATATACATTGTGTTAACGCTCTGTAAATTTCCAGAGATTGTCGTAAGGGAGAAGCTTTATCCAACCGCTTCAAAACTGGGATCTAGCCCTGTCAGTTTCAAAGAGGGATCTCTCTGTGAGATTTAAATTTATTTTAGTATGGATCTTAGGCTAGTTAAAAAGGTGCAAGTGTATTGTTTTGTTTTAATAAAGATGGTTGAAGTATGCTTACGCTTCCATTGGGCTATGGGGTCTATGTTAAGTTCGAGATCAGATGCAGATCTATAAGGTATCTTCACAGGGAAGGGTAATGCAAACGTTGGATCCTTTAAAAGTAAAGTGATGTAAATAAGAAATAGACGAGATAATCAATTACAATTAAAAAGCATTTAAGAATTTCCTTATTGTAATATCAGAAGAAAACATTTAGATTTTCAAAAGCACGACACAGAGTATCAGAGATAAATTATGTACTAAACCTCCTTTTAAAAATCAGAAAGAGAAAACAAAATGATAACTTAGCAGAATCACATTCAACGAAGAAAGAAAACTTCACCAACGTCAACATGCAGGAATCCTATGAAAAAGTCCCTTTATTTCTGATAGATCTCTTCAAAACTTTTACAGATTAAATCCTGTGAAATTGCATTCGATCCTCTCATTAAAAATCAGGATATAGTGGAGATAAAATCTAACTAACTAGATTACATTTTACAAAAAAATAGGGATTATAACTGATCCTCGAATCTTTGATGCTGATTCTGACAAAGTTGTTGGTGATTTGTCTTTGATGTGGTTGTGACTGTACCAAGTGTTGACTCAGATGTACACCTCATCATTACTCAATCAAAGTACACAAGTCATCCCATTGCTTTTGACTAGGGATGGTGATCTTGAGTAACCTGCGGTAAACTTCATCCATCTCTGTGTACTTGGCAAAGGTAGGCTTAGTGATGAATATGTACTTGATCTCGTGATGGATACTGAGGTCCAACTGCAAAGTCTCCAAAAATGCTTTACCAGTGATGATGCCTTGTATCCCTGCAAACTTGGAACCATCCTTTGCTACTGTGATGATCTTCTATTTGTAATCTGATAGGGTGATCAACTTGTCATTAATCACCAGTAACCCTGGTAGTCCCTTCTTATGTAGTATGTCCATTTTGCTGAAAAATCTTTGAACTCCAATATCCATGGCTTGGGCCTTTTCTTCAAGTTGTAGCAATAATCCTCTCTTGATCAAAACTTTCTTGACCTCAAGGATAGTTTATGTTCTATCCTCAATCTCCAAGGCCTCGATCTCTTATCTTGTTTTGGAATTCAAGAACCTGATAATTTTGTTTGCCTTAGTAGGCCTTTCTCCTAGTTCTCCTATGATCTTATCAATGGCATTTTTTCTTCTTTGTATCAGCTCATGTTTCTCATACATAATCTGTATAAGTGGCCAAATTTTTGTCATGGATTTGCAAATGTCTAACCAGATGTTTTCCTTGGCCTATGCAAGTGTTTTGGTTGCAATAGTTTCTTTTTGCAGTTTCTGAAGTTCAATCTTGAGCCTCTGAGTTGTATGCATTTCAATGTTATAGCTCGACTGAAAGGTGGACTTCAAATGCTGGAGGTTTTTATCTCATCATGAAATATTCAGATTTCCTTCTCATGTAGAGACATATCCTGTATGGATTTTGCTAATTTTTCTGAAGCGTCTGTGGTTGTTGTTGGTATTTCTGATGTGGTGGTTGTGGTTGTTGTTGGTATTTCTGATGTGGTGGTTGTGGTTGTTGTTGTTGTGTTGATACTTGTGATGGGAACTACATCCAATGCTATGACTGCCATTAGCACGTTCTGTTCCTTTTCCTTAACTGTCCAGCTCAGCATCCATTTCCTTAATCTGAGCATTCTGCTCCATGATCAACTTCAACATCTCCTCTTTATGGCCTTCAGTCTCAACCATTTCTTTAGCCTGTGGGTCTTCAGTAGCAAAAATATTTAATTGTTTCCTCAGGGAGTCAATGTCAGCATTCTTCTTTTTTATGAGCTCTTCTGCTGCTTTGACATTGGACAGATCATATCCAATTTTGAGTACTAATTCCTCCAGAGATTTAATCTTGTTATCCTTTTCCAAAGAAGAGACCTTTTCCAGCTTCGATTGAGTCTGGACGTTGTTAATAGAAACCTGCAACTTTGCAGCAATTGTGGATGTATTGGCCAGGGTCGAGAAAATCATTTCTCCAGTCTGCTTGTGTAAATCCATCTTATCAGCTGGATGTACTTTTGTAGCATCAAACTCAAACATTGCCCTTTTGTAATCAGAAATTGTTTTGGGCTGGGGCACCTGTGCCTACAAGTATGCCATGTGCATTCTCCCCTTCTCTATATCGAAAGCAGATAGTAATCTATGTTGGGTTGTGGATGTTTGTTTTCAGAATTGAGCATAGGTACTATTTGTTAGCATCTCATTTTTCTTCTTAATCGGGTTATATTTCTCAAACAGGTTCAATCCAACAGGCTCCTATGCAGCTCTGGTTGTTAATGTTGTATCACCCTGCTTTTTCAACGAGGAGGTGGACATCGTCCGCTGGCTACCTGAGGAAACGAGAAAATGTCTGTCTTCCATGACTGTAGTGGACTGAATCTCTTCTCCACCAAACCTATCAGGTGTGTGACTGGTCTTGGGCCTTTTTCTGTAAACCTGGAAATCATGTGTTGAAACTTCAATGACTGAGGGAGATACATCTTTCCTAGGTCTTTTCTCTGCTGGTGCATGAGGAGTAGTGGTCTGTGAAACACTGACAGAAGGAAGCCATTGTTCTGTGTCTATCAAAGTGTTCTCCTCCCACTCTATCTGGTTCATGAACTTCTTAATTTCTAGTTTGGGCACATGAGCATATGGAGAGATTTTATTGCTTAGTCTAGTTTCTACAATGACACCACAAGGATCGTAATGCCATGGGAAAATTTGCTTGAATTTCATCTCCTGTAATAAATTGTTCGCTTCTTCCCCTGCAGCTCTGTTGTTGCAGATGAAGGAACCTATTTGACCTTTAATCTTGAGTTGTTGTTTCTCTTTAAAGGCCACAAAATGAATGTCATCAGAGTTGATCATATGTCTAATGTACTCCAGAGCAAATATCCTCACAGGTAGATATTTGGGGAGTTTATAAGGTGGAAGCTCACAGCCGCAGACTCTGAGCTCTGTGTGATCCTGGTAGAGGTACCAGTGACATGTTTTGGCAAGGTCTGACGGGTACAGGAGCCTCTGAATCTCTTCATTAATCCTAGGTTCTTTGCATCCACTCAAAACACTTACCATTGGGTGGTAAAACTGGTCGATGAACTGCTTAAAACTGAACTCTGACGAGATATTTCTCAATAAAGATGTCCAAGTTGTGACAGGTTGCGGATGGTCGTCCTGGTCCAGTTTCTACATGGAGAATGAGAACTTCTCTGCTTGGAAGAATAGGAACATGTATCCTAATATGGAAGAATATCAAAACATGTCTTCTGTAGAAAACTTGAAAAGTTGCTCGTGAATGTTATCGGCCAGAAATTGGCTGAAATTGAACTGGATGGTGGCCTTTTCTTCGGTGGAGAAAATGGACAAGAAACCCAGGATGGGTTCATTCACCCACTCGTCTGAATAATACCCGAGCAGACAGTAAAGGGAGGAAATGACTTGGTTACCTTTTGCTAAGAACATGGAGGAATGGTAGGGGGGATTTTTATTGGGGAATTGGGTACTCTCAGGGAGGAAAAACTCGAAAATTTGCGCTCTCTGGGGAAAAGACAACTTCTAGTACATTTCAGCTAGAATTTCAATGGTGACAGGGGAAAGAGATTCAGATCTAGGGATTTGCATCATCTGGTCAATGGTTTCTAGTGTAATGGTAAAAAGGGTCTCTCCAGATGATGAAACGATAACTCTCTGATTGGGAAGATAGTGCGCCTAACACTTGAGGGCGAACTCAAGGAAATGGTGAATTTGGGGGAAACGATACAGTGGGAGATTGGACTCCCAAAGCCCAATCTCATCACTCTGGTCCATAAAGGTGTCTCTGAGACAAAAATGCAATTTGGCAAAATCAAATTCGCATTTCAGCTCTGAAATTAGGTAATCTTTGTCGACCAAAGGAATCTGATCGAGGTCGACGGGAGGTGGGAGGCACTGATTCTCATCAATCTTTGAATGTTTGGACTTCGACGCCATAAATCCTGACTGATACCTGCAAATTTGAAAGAGAATGATGTTGATTGTAATTTCCAGAAGTTAATGGCGGTCGTGGACGAAGAAAGCAAAGTGAATGATGGTTTCAGCAGCGTCTGGATCGTAAATGGTGAAGAAATGGTGAAAAATGGGATTAATTTGACAAACGGGTATCCGTTGGGGAGCGGAGGACAGGTCAACAAGCTAATATACATATTTTCCCGCATTAATTGGCCAACAGATATCTTGGGGATGAGGTGGAGGGTAATAAATGGATAACATGTGTGCGAGGATGATGTGGAGGGTAGTGAGTGGATGACAAGAAGATGAGACGTGATGTGTGACAGGTAAGTGGGGAAAAGGTATGTTGACAGAGTAATGACATATGACTGACAAACAACGGTAGTGGAGCATGACGTCGGAGGACAGAGGTGGTAAGGGAATCTGGTATGGTGGTTTCCTCGGAGGGGGGGGTAGATGGTAACTGGATTAGAGCAAGGGGGGTCCGAGTTAATACAAATGCACCACGTTAGGATGGGGCCTGGCGGGAATAACCACCAACTCGAACCCCCACCCCGCCCCACCGTTAAAGGTAGAATGGTCAGGGGGGTCTAATATTGTCTATCGACTGTAGATCTGAGTGCCCTTTGCTAAGTCATTGATCTAAGTGCACCTTTTACCACAGAGCGTGAATCATATTATATTGCAAAAACTTAGGATAACACCATTTTTTGGGTTTTTTGCGTCACTCCCCTTTCATTTTGTCACCAAGGGGTTAGAACACAACATTCTAACATTAGAACAAAGAATCTCAACCAACTTTATGCTTGTTTTATTGAAAGAAAAGCCAGCTAACCTATGTCCTAATCTATTTACCTAACACATTTAACCCAGATTAGATTGTTGGGCTAAAAATTACTCTATCATGGGGCTATTTGATCAAGTTTAAACTGTTTGATCAAATGTATTCACTAACCTACCTACCTTGACTAAGATTAAACTGTTTAGCCAAGTTTTATTCACTAATCCTATCAACATAAATTCAAAGGACTTGACCATGATTGGACTGTATGAATCAAGTCATTTTATTGCATGGGGTTTTTCCATTTTCTTTTTCATACCCTCTTTTATTCTTTTTCTTTTCTTTATTCTTTTATTTTTCTTTTCTTTTTCTTTTTCTTTTTCTTTTATGTAAATTATTTGCAGAATGAAATATTATTTACAATACAAATACTACTAGGGGGGGAATTTTCTAGTCACCAATTGATCCGATGAAACATAGGGTTATAACAATGGCTCCACCTCAGGATGGTGCTCTCCTTGTGAGGTGCCAAGAGCCTGCTTCCTGATGTCTTGAAAGATTTTTTCCAGTGTTTTCTTTGCAACTTGATTTATTTTATTTTACAATCTGGTGGCGCTGGTCACTGTCTTAAGGCCTTCTCTTCGAGCTTCAACCATCTAATGAACAACACCCACACACAACCTGAAAATAAAAGGAATGGTTTATACAATGAAATGGAATGACCAAGATCCTCATTGGGGTGGGACATAATGCTTGAGCATTCTGCCATTCACAGGTCCTCCCGATAGGTCTGCCCCATCATTGTCTTTGAAAAAAAATGTGTTATTTCCTTTGTATGCCTGAATGATATAAGGTTCTTTCAACAAGCTATCGAACTTTCCATGTTTACCCTTATCCTCATTCCTGGAATCCCACTTCAATACCAAATCGCCCAACTCAAAATCATCTTCTTTAGTTCTCTTGTCATAAATCTTTTTGACGCTTTCCTAGATGACCTAGGTCTTTTTATACACTTTCTCTCTGGACTCCTGTAATTGGATCATCTGATTTATTCTCCTCTGGGTGTCATTTGGTTCAACCTGTACTTCTTGCAACAGTTTCATAGCAAGGACTCCCAAAGAAGTACAGAAAATTGTCTCAATGCCATATACCAACTGGTATGGAGGCATACCAATTGATCTTTTGGTGCTCAATCTGTCAACCCAGAGCACAAAAACTAACTTGTTATGCCAGGATTTTTTTGTCTCTTATAACATCTTCTTAATGATATTCACGAGACTTTTATTTAAGGACTCGGCTAGCCCATTTCCCTAAGGGTAATAAGTTGTGGAGTGACCCAGAGTAATCTGGTATTTGCTGCAAAATTCTACTAGCTTTTTGGATCTGAAGGTTGCTGCATTGTTAGTGATGATCTTCCTAGGACACCCAAAACGAGACAGGATATTAGTTTCCAAAAATTTAATGATGACAAAGCTAGTTGATTACCTGCAGGGAACAACTTCGATCCACTTGGTGAAGCAGTCCGTAGTCGTGAGGATCCACTTATGTTGACCTGAAGAGGGTGGATGTATCTCCCCAATAAAGTCCAAACCCCATTGTTGGAATGGAGCTTCAACTGAAATGGGTTTCAAGGGTAAAGGCAAAAGTTTTCTTTTACCCTCAAAAACTTGGTATCTGTGGTATGAGGTGACTTTTTGATGCACATCAAAAAACAAGGTGGGCCAGTAAAAACCAGCTCTGAGGATCTTGTTAATCGTGGTCTTCCAACTTAGATGCCTACCACAGTCTCCTGCATGGAAATCCTGCAATACCTTGTCAGATTCATCTTTTAACAAGCAATTAAGTAAAATACCTCCAGGATCTTTCCAGTATAGGTTTCCATCTAGAATGCAAAGTTTCAATGCTTTTAGTTTCAAGAATCTGCTTTAGTTTTAGTTAGAACAGGGGGAGCTTGTAAATTATGTAGGACAAATATGAGGTATGCATACCATGGAGAGTTTAAGAATACTTCTTTTACATTTGGAGTCACCTGCTCTCCCTGCTCATCAACTGCAACCAAGAAGTTAATATCCAAAGCATGAAAATTGGATTCAGCCATAAGTTTGGCCAAACCCTAACCTTTGATCAGTTTAGTAGGTTTAATTTCTATGTCATATTCCAGAATAACCGCAATCCACTTCCCTCTCTTACCATCAGGGTTATCCCGAGTCAAGATATCCTTCACTACTGCATTTGGAACATAGGCAATAGTGTGAGAATGGAGAATGTAAACTATAAAATCTTTTATTGATTTTACCAGAGCAAAAGTTTGTTTCTCCATTATATTATAGTTCAGGGCAGTGTCTCTCAAAGATTTGTTGAAAAAGGCTATGGGTTGTTCATGCCCTTCACTATTCTTCTACAATAAAACTGTTGCAATAGTATGCTCTGAGGAAAAAGAGAACAAATAAAAATCCTTCGTGTAATCCGGACCGATTAGGACAGGAGCTTGTGTAAGTGCACGTTTTACCTGCTCAAATCACTGTTTAGACTCGGTGTTCCATTTTATTTTGGCATCTTTTTTCGACATATTTGTGATATTCCTGAAAAGTTCAGCCAGATTGGGTATGAATCTTCTCAGAAAGTTTATTTTACCAATGAATGATTGCAATTCTTTAATATTCCTAGGGTGTTCCACTTTATGAATGGCTTCTATTCTGTTGGGGTCTATTTTAATTCCATCTTTAGAGATTATATGCCCTAACAAATTACCTTCCTCCAAATCAAAAAGAGATTTATTGGGATTCAACGAAATCCTAAACTTTTTGCACTTCTCAAACTTCCAAGGTATGCATGGTACACTCACTTCTACATATGTGGAGGTGGATGATCATATTTAATTAAGGTTGATGGATTTAAATTTTAAAATTTAAATTTTCTATCTATTTCAATTTCAAATTTAACCTTGATATAATTGTCTCTGAGCTTGTTTTAAAACAGATTATGTTTAAAAGATGCATAATGATGGTACAAAACAAAGCATGATCCCAAGCTCTGCAACTCTATGAATCAGTCTATTAGAAAAAAACGCAAAATCCCAAGATTTGCAACTCCATGGATCGACACGGTCTGAGATCGCACTTGGCACAATGAAGAAAATAAATCAATCAACCAAGGACAAAAATGATATAATCGTTATCTCAAAATATTTATTAAATCATCCCAAATAATAATCAATTTATCTTTACAAGTAAAATGCATAAAATTGCATCGTTCGTCTCTTATGCATCCATTTTTCATCTCTGATACATACTTCCTCGTCAAACCACCACCAATCTTTTTATGAACTGTAGCGATCAAAACCACCACAAACTAGTTGTTGGTTTTGCATTATTGTTTCATCCATCGTACTCACGCCACCAATCCTCTTATAAATCGCTACAATGAGATCCACCACAAACTAACTAACCCATCGTTGTCTTTTCAAACCCGTAACACGAAGAAAACAATGTACAGAGGCTGACAAAATCCCAAACCCTATAAACGGTTGCTTCTGACTCTGTCAACAAAAAGAAAAAAAAAAATAAGAAGTCTAAAGAATCTATCATGAAGAAGGATACATTGCAAAAAAAAAATAGTTATTGCTTGGAAGAAAAAAGACTTCATCGTTATAATGCAAGCACTTTTAAAATGTATGAAAAGCAGTCTCCACTTCCCCATAAATGTTCCTTCAATTATGGAAGATGTTAAAGAATTAATAAAACATCAAATCATTATAAACTAGATGTATAAAAAAATAAAAAAATTCATCAATAAATATGAAACTACGTTGGAGACTGAAAGCCCTTGATTTTCAATACAATGACTCATACCATGAGAAAATGTTTTAGCTTTCAAAAAGTGCATGGAGTGAATCCAATATGAACGTTAAGGTCGATGAGCAACAATCAACTAATGCAGGAAACCAATTGGAGGTTGAGCAAAAGCAATTTTTTGTTAAAAATCATGTGATAAATCGAGTGGAGATTAATAGCCCGAAGTTGACCCCTCTACTACAACAAAGAAAGTTAGGGTTGAAATAACAGAGTTTTTTGAAAACATTAAAAATATTGTGGAAAATTATTACGTCTAGATTAGGATATTGTTAGAAAATCATGTTAATACTATTTCCACAAGAATTAGTCTTACTGTTGTTGGAGGTAGAAGTCAATTAAATACCACCGACAATCTTACTGAGAGGTAGGAGCCTCTCATGTTCGTTGTGCTCATTACTCAAACACTGAATGACAATTGACAAAAACCTCAAAGTCTTGAAAGGAAGGCACATTTGCAACGCCTGACATTGTTATAAGTGTAACACTCAATGGTTCAAGCGCAAGACAGAGAAAAATGAATCCACATCTTCTACATATCATTTATCACTAGTAAAATAGAAAAACAATGAACATCTGATTTTTTTTAATTATTTTGTTATATTGATAATGCAATTTTTGAAAAACCATATTTGTCAAAAACAAAATTACATGATTTTGATAACCATTCATATCAAGTGAAAACAAATGCAAACACTTTTAATATTCAAAGACCAACATGTGCGATAACTGCAAAACTACGACACAAAAACCTCTGTGGGATAAGTTAAATAGAGTTATGTACACCAATTTATATTTCAGCAAAGCTCTATCATCTTATCTCTCTGAGGTTTTGTGTGTTGTAGTGTTGCAGCGCCCAGACAAACTAGTACTCGAATATTACAATTTTTTTACGTTCGCTCCACTCGATAAGAATGGTTACCCGAATTTTGTAGATTTGTTTTTAACAAATATGATTCTTCGAAATTTGCATTATTAATATGACAGTAATTTTTTAAAAAAATTAAATGTTCATTGTTTTTTCTTTCACCAATGATCAATGATATGCAGATGTTAATCTATTTTCTCATGTCTTGCACTTAAGTCATTGAGCATTCCATCTGCAACAATGTAAAACGTCGCAAATGTATCTTTATTTCAATACTTCGTTATTTTTGTCAATTGTCATGCAACGCTTGAAACCTAGGCACATCACACATAGGAAGCTTTCACCTCTCAATAAGATCGTCGATGCTATTTAATTGGCTTATGCCTCCAACAGTAGTTGGACTACTCATTTTGGAAATAACATTGATGTTATTTTCTGGCAATACCTTAATCTAAACATAATGATTTTCTACAATATTTTTTATGCTTTCAAAAAACTCAGTCATTGCAGCCATAATTTATTTTGTTGCATAAGAGAGGTCGACCTCATGGCTATCAATATCCACTCAATTTATCATAAGATTTTCAGAAAAAAAATTGTGTTTGATCAACCTCCAATTGGTTTCATACATCAATTCATTGTTGTTCATCAGCTTTAATGTCGATGTTGGATTCATCCCATGCACTTTTTGAAATTCAGAACATTTTTTCATAGTGTGAGTCCTTGAATTGAAAACCAGAGGTTTTCATCTTTTTCAACATAGTTTCATATTTACTCATGAATCTTTTTATTTGTTTATATATCTAATTTATAATAAATTGATACTCCATTAATTTTTTAACATTTTTCATAACTTGAAAAACATTTTTAAGGTAGTGGACATCATTTTTCAGACACTCTATAAGCGTATATATTATGGTGATGTTTTTTTTTTTTTCAAACAATGGTTGTATTTTTTTACATTGTATCATTGTTCGTGACAAACTCCTATGACTTTTTGTTTGTCTTATTTCTGTTGGCAAGGTTAGAAGCAGTCATTTACAGGTTGTTGACTCTCTTGTTAGCCTCTATAAACATTGTATTCTCTATGTTACAGGGTTGAAAAAACAAAATCTAGTTAATTATTCTGTGGTGGGTCTAATTGTTGTGATTCAAAGAAAGATTGGTGGAGTGCGAACAAAGGATGAAACAATAGCACAAAAACAAGAAACTAATTTGTGGTGGGTCTGATCATCATATTTGGAGATGATAAAATCTTCATCTCCAAGTATTTATCAAATCATCCCAAATAATAATCAATTTACATTTACACGTAAAATGTCTAAGATCGCATCATTTGTTTCTTATGCATCTATTTTTCATCTCTGATGGATACATCTTCGTCACAACACCACCAATCATTTTATAAATTGTAGTGATCAAATCCACCGCAAACTAGTTGTTGGTTTTTGCATTATTGTTTCATCCATCGTCCCCACACCACCAATCTTCTTCTAAATTGCAACAATCAAACTCATCACAAACTAACTTACTCACATTTGTCTTTTCAAAACGTAACACGGAGAAGATAATGTTCAGAGAGGCTGACAAGAAAGCTCAAACACAAAAAATGATTGCTTCTGACTCAGTCAACAAACAAACAAAAAACAAATAAGAACTCGTAGGAATATATCATGGAGAATGATACAATGAAAAAGAAAACAGTCATTGCTTGGAAGAAAGAAGACTACATCATCATAATGCAAACATTTTTGAAGTGTATGAAAAGTGTCGTCTACTTCCCCATAAATGTTTCTTCAATTATAGAAAATGTTAAAGATCTAATGAAGCATCAAATCACTATAAACCAGATGTATAAATAAATAAATAAAATCAACAGTAAATATGAAACTACATTGAAAACTATGAAAGCCCATGATTTTCAATACAATGACTCCTACCATGAGAAAATAATTCAAACTTTCAAAAAATACATGGAGTTAACCCAACCCGAACGTTAAGATCAAGGAACAACAACCAATTAATACAGGAGACCAATTGAAGTTTGATAAAGAGCAATTTTTTATTGAAAATCATGTGATAAATCGAATAGAGATTGATAGCCTCGAATTTGACCCCTCTCATGCAACAAAAAAAGTTAGGGCTACGAATACTGAATTTTCTGAAAATGTAAAAAATATTGTGGAAAATTATTACGCTCGGACTAGGATATTGCTAGAAAATCATGTCAATATTATTTCCACAAAAATCAATGATACAGTTGTAGGAGACAGAATTCAATAAAATACCACCCGCAATCTTACTGGGAAGTGGGAGTCTCTCATGTTTGATGTGTTCATTACTCAAACACTGAATGAAAATATGGAAAAAGAACAAAATCTTAAAAGGGAGGCACATTCGCAACATCTGACATTGTTGCAAGTGAAACATTCAATGACTCAAGCGCAAGACAAAAAAATGAATTTACATCTTCTACATATCATTTAACACTATTAAAAAAGAAAAATAATGGTTATCTGATTTTTTTTTAATTATTTTGTTATATTGATAATGCAATTTTTGGATAACAATATTTGTCAAAAAAAAAAAACTATAAAATTTGAATAATCATTCATATCATGTGAAAGCAAATGCAAACAATTTTAATATTCAACAATCAATCCGTGCGAGAACTGCAAGATTACAACACAAAAAATCTTTGAGGAATAAGAGAAAAAAATTATGTACAACAGTTTATATTTCAACAAAGCTCTATCAAATATTTGCATGTGTTTTAATATGTTTACTATTTTTTTCTCGTTTTCTACTTGTTAAATGCATTGACTGTATCAATATATGACTAATATTTGAAATGTCTCCCAATACCTTTCAAATATTAGTTATAAATTGATATAGTTCATGCATTTAATATGTATAAAATGATAAAAGAGATACTAAACATATTGAGAAGACGGAATAATATTCAATAGAGTTTTGTTGAAATATAAAGTGTTACACATAGCTCTATCATCTTATCTCTCTGATGTTCTTTGTGTTGTAGTGTTGCAGTTCTCACACAAATTGGTCTTCGAATATCAAAAATTGTCTACATTCGCTCCACTCAGTAAGAATAGTTACCCAAATTTTGTAGATTTGTTTTTAACAAATATAGTTATCCGAAATTTGCATTACTAATATGACGATAATTTTAAAAAAATCAAATGTACATTGTTTTTTCTCTTAACAATGTTCAATAATATGCAAAAAATGTGACTCAATTTTCTTCAGTCTTGCACTTAAGTCATTGAGCATTCCCCCTGCAACAATGTCAAACGTCGCAAATGTCTCTATTTCAATATTTCGTTATTTTTCTCAATTATCATGCAACGCTTGAAAGCTAAGCACATTAAACATAAAAGGTTTTTACCTTTCAATAAGATCATTGGTGGTATTTAATTAGCTTCTGTCTTCAATAGAAACAACACTACTCATTGTGCAAATAACATTGATGTGATTTTCTAGCAATACCTTAATCTAAACGTAATGATTTTCTACAAAAAAAAAAAAGTATGCTTTCAAAAACTCGATCATCGTAGCCCTAGCTTTCTCTATTGCATAAGGGAGATTGACCTCATGGCTATCAATTTTCACTCAATTTATCATAAGATTTTCAGCAAAAAACTTGTATTTATCAACCTCCAATTAGTTTCCTACATCAGTTGGTTGTTGTTCATCGGCTTCAATGTCGATGTTGGGTTCATCACATGCACTTTTTGAAATTCGAAATATTTTCTCATAATGAGTCATTGTATTTAAAACTAGAGGTTTTCATCTTTTCCAACGTAATTTCATATTTATTCATGAATATTTTTATTTTTTTATAGATCTGGTCTATAATGAATTAATGTTTCATTAACCCTTTAACATTTTCTATAACTTGATGAACATTTTTTGATAAGTGGACATCATTTTTTAAACACTCTAGAAGCATTTGCAAACAAGCGTTGTCTTCTTTTGCATTGTATCTTTTTCGTGACAGACTCGTACGACTTTTTATTTGTCTTATTTCTATTGGCAAAATAAGAAGCAATTATTTCTAGGTTTTGGGCTCTCTTGTTAATCTTTATAAACATTTTATTCTGTATTTTACGGGTTTGAAAAGACAAAGTCGAGTTAGTTATTCTATGGTGGGTCTAATCGTTGTAATTCAAAGAAGGATTGGTGGCGTGGGAACAAGAAGGAATGAAACAATAGCGCAAAAACAAACAACTAGTGTGTGGTGGGTGTACAATTCATAGTACGATTAGTGGTGTTGGAACAACGAGGTATGCATTAGAGAGGAAGAAGAGATGCATCAAAGATAAATGACGCAATATTAGGCATTTTACATGTAAAAGTAAATCGATTATTATCTGGAATGATCTAATAAATATTTGAAAATGAAGATTTTATCATCTTTCTCCTTGGTCAATCCATTTTTTTCTTCATCGTGCTAAGTGTGATCTCAAGCCATGTCAATCCATGGAGTTGCAAATCTTGCACTCGTACATTCTCTTCTAACAGGTTAATCCATGGAGTTGCAAAGCTTGAGATCTTATTTTCTCTTCTGCCATCATTATGCATCTTTTTAGTAGAACCTGTTTTAAAATAAGGTCAAAGGAAACTGCATCAAGGTTGAATTTGAAATTGAAATAGAGAAACAATTTAAAATTTAAATCCTCCAACTTTAATTAAATTTGATCATCCACGACCACATCTATAGAAGTCAATGTACCATACATACCTTAGACACAATAATGGAGTGGATTAATGACGTCTGGTTGAAGAAGACGGCGAGAAAATGGAGTGGAGTCGTTTGAGGATGTAGCAACCGAAATAAGTGATTTAACAGTAGTTGAAAAAGTATCAAATTGTAATGGAAGGTGCAACAATCCATAGATGTGAGAGCCTAATTACACGAGGAACGTCGCACTGGAAAACATAGGTGCATCTACCAGAAGCTATGAGCCATGACTTTGCCATGTCCTTGTAGCCATTGGCCATGGAGTACTTCAACTAACATATAAACTATGCACTAAGCCAATCATTGGCTTAGTGCATGGTGGATAGAGTTTTCCTATTGTTCCCTTTATATCTAAGTCTGTTTGCACTTACCGGAAGAGATTGGTTCAAATATACTCATAGTTGTGGGAAGCGTCTTCGTCAAAGCATGGATATCTTTGGACGGGACCTCAAGCATATTCTCTGTCGTCGTGAAGAGATTTCAGAGGCAAAATTTTATGCTCTTCACAAAATATCAAACAAAGTGGGGAACCTAGAGCAGTCCTTAGGTTTGGAAACAGAGTGCCAATTTTTAAGAACTTTGATAATTTAGCCTATGCAATCTATTTCTATCAACCTTGTGTATGAGGCCTCTCGTCATAGGAATTAATAAAACAACGAAAGGGGTTTAGAATTGACTCCCATGTATATCGAAGAAGATTCTCCACAACTCAGTGGAGTGTTGGGTGTGAAATACCATGGATCATCTATCAACTAATGTATTTCAAAACAATCTTTTTGTTAGGACAGTTTGTGAAGAAATGTTTTAATTAGATAATATGGTTTCTTGTTAAGATAGTATATATGTTTTTCATGGCATTAGGAGACATTGACATTATGGCAATAAGACACATTTTTGTAAATAATTTCCAAGTTTTGTTGTTTCCTCAGCAAGGTGTTTTATATAATATATAAAGCTTCAGTTTCCTTTTAAGAAAAATTACTAAGTGACGGGGGAGATAATTTGTTATCTCGAAGGGAATACTATTGTCCACTATGCTTGGGGGTTAGGAAAAACTTCAAACAACACAACAAAAGCATATGCATTGTGGCAAGGTGTTAGATTAGAAAAGCTTAAAGGTCTTCAAAAGCTTATTATTTTGGGTGAGTCCATAATTGTGATTAGGGCCCTTATCAATCAAGCTAACATTGGAATAAGGCCATCTCTAGCACAATCTCTCAGGCTCTCAGCCTTATGAAGGATTTTGAAGATTGCAAGTTTTTCCATGTCAAGCGTGAGTTTAACATCCAAGTTGATCATTGGGATAAATATAAATCATTATTAGGAGAGGGTGTAATCGATGCCAATGGTGAAAGAGGTTTTATCCACATTCCATAGTTTGATGGGGTTCATTAATTCAAGGTTTGGAGGGAAGCTAGCATGTTGGGTCGATCATGTGGCCAATTGTCCTATACACATTTTCCAACAACAATAATGGCCTACATTTATGTTAGCATGTGTGAGTTGGGGATTTATAGAGTTTTGAATGTGTTCATGGAACTCATTGTTGGAAGTTCCTCCAGACGTTTGTGTGGTGTTTCGAAGGTGAAAAGGTGTATTTCAATGGGAGATCAATTCGAAAGGCACTTAATGTTGAAAGACAATCTTCTATCGACAAGGTTACGTTTGGTGAAAAGGTTTTTCTCTTACATTTGTTCTCCATCTGTGAACTTGAGGCTATTGTTTTGGGTGTTGAAAATATAGAGTTTCTTTTGTTAGACGAGTCAAGTGCCAATGTAACTGAATTTAATCTTGGTTCGAGTTTTTTAGGTGAAATCCATCTTCTTTTTTCCTAGGAATGAAAGGTAGTTGAATGTGGTTTCACTCTAGTGTGATTTTATTGAGGATTGGGAGTCTTGTTCAGTTTACTGATTCAAGGTTATATTCTAGTGAGCTATTATTTCAAACTTTTTCTCTTTCTCCTTTGAGCTTGTTTCTTACTACTCTTTTGCGTGGTTATAATGGTATGAGCACTCAATTCTCTGATATTCATGTTCCTTGTTCTATCAATCCTCCACGATTTGTTTGAAGTATTGGAAGGACATGAAATCTTCCATTATTCTTTCAATCTCTTGGTGAGGGTGTTAAGGAAACCTTTGGCTCTACTTGTTCTGGGTACTCTCATACAACAAGAAGGTTCACCTGGAAGGAATATCGTTTTGTTTATTTCTATGATCTTAAACCTCCTAACACAGAGGACGTAATTCTTAGGAACGGGACTATGGAATACTCGTGGTATGTTGTTTTCAATAATCTATTTGCCTTCATTTCAAACAAGTCTATTAGCACTGATCCAAGAGAAGGATGGTATATTGACAATTGTGGGCAATGGTTTATTCAAAGCATGGATCTTTCCTGGAGGGAGCTTAAGCAAATTCGTCGTCACAGTGAAGAGATACATGAAGCAAATTGCTTTGCCCTTCACCGATTACCCGATAAAGTTGGGAATATGGAGCAGTCCTTCACTCTACACATTGAAAGCCTAGAAACAAAGTGTCAGTTTTTAAAAACTTTGATTATGCCTCAACCCATTCAGTGCCTTTCCATCAATTAGGTGTTTGTTGCTTCTCAACATAGGAATTCAAAGGACGATAAAGGGGAAATAGAAGTTACTCCTATGGACATTGAAGAAGATTATTAACAACAAAGTGGACTGCAAGGGGTGCAAGATCATGGATCAACAGTTAACTAAAGTACTTCAAAACTATGTTTTTGTTAGGGCAGTTTGTCAAGAAATATTGTAATCAAATAGTATGGTTGTTTACAAAGTCAATTATATTTTTCAGTGTTTTAGGAGTCAAAAGTTTTGGCTATAAGCTGCAATTTTATTAAAATACTTAGAGTTTTTATTGTTGCTTCAGCTAGGTGGTTTATATAATATAAAGCTTTAATTTCCTTAAAAAACAATTTAAGTAGAAACTTAAAAACTTGAAAGAAAAAACATGTATTATCAATTCTTTTAATTAAGATTAATATTATAAAAAAGAATATTTTTGCTAAACATGGTCATGATTTGGTAGGGAATAACTATTGCATGCTAGGGTTCCAACTTTGAAGCCCTGTGCGCGCATCGCCCTAACACCTTGTTGTGTCCATGTAGGTCGAGGAAGGGGGCCCTCCTAGCCCCTCTTACAGTTCTGTCATCACGCCTGAGCAGGGCTTCAAGCACTTCAAACATCCTCCCTTTGAGCTTCTAGATGCACTGAAAAACATCCTTTGGGAGGATGAGATGCCGAAGGAGAAACCCATGAAGATTGACCCTGAATCAAACCATCCAAAAGCGGCTCGCTCATGGGAACCAGACAAATGCATTCTGCAAGCCCCTGTAGCACCCAAATACATGATCAACTCGCCAAGGATAGAAGACCAAAAACAATACATGAAAGGTTTCTCCCCGATAGGAAAATCCCTGAGATTATGGCCATCAGAAAAAGATTTTGTTAAATGGATTCAGCACTGGTGGAATCCCAAAGGTCATTACGACCTCCAACTCGGATCAAAAGGCTTCTTCATTATCATCTTGCACAACCTGGAGGACAGAAACCGAATCTTTGAAGAAGAACCATACTTTTACAACTCAACAGGTCTTTTCCTTCTCTTTTGGACAGAAAAGTTCAGCCCATAGAAGGAGGATTTCATGCATGCACCAGTCTGGCTCTGTTTGTACTCGCTACCTCGAGAGTTTTGGCTGGAAGAAATGCTTCCAGGCATCGACAACACGATAGGCATCTATGTCAAAGCTTCGGAGGCAACAAAACAACGAAGGTACACTGCTTATGCTCAAATCTGTGTTTACCTTAATATCTGCAGTCCCAAACCCTGGATTACGAGCACATCCGCTTTCGTTGTAGGAAATGCCACAAACATAGCCATCTATTCTGAGATTGCCCCCTAAATAACCCTAGCAAGTCAAATCCCAAGGATCCTGACAAAACCAAGGATGGTTTCACCCAAGTCACGGGACGTCGCAGCCATCCGGCCAAGAAAACACCTCCACAAGCCCCAGCTGGACTCTCAACCAACAACTCTTTCGAAGCCCTTCAGACCCCATTAGAAAACCCCACCATTCCTTCCGACCCTCTGTCAAATCCCTCAGTCCTTGCGCAAGTCCAAGGTTCTCCAAATCCTATCCCACCTACCCCTGGGTCCACTCAAATCCACAGCTTGGAGACGTCCCTTCCAGCAAATCTCCGACCAAAAATGGGAGACCTGAACATAGATCTGGAAGATCAGGAACTGACAGGAATAGACTTGGTACACCTGGAACAGGGCTACCGAAAATAGCAGCTCTACATTATACCTCTGGATCAACTACACAAAGTCCATAAGGTCTTCCTCAACTCTACAGTAGGAGGATCAACCCGAGCCAATCCAAATCTAGGAATACAAAAAGGAAGCTCGAAAGAATAGTGCAAACCCACAAAAGAAGAGATAAAAAGGGGCAGAAAACCAAAATATCAATTGATTCAAGATGTGGGCAATTTCCTAATGAACTCGAGCCAGATCCACCTGATCTCGGATAGCTTTCCTCCCCTCCAACCCTCGTCGTCCTCATGAAGATGTTATCCTGGAATATACGGGGTCTCAACGCACGAAGAAAGCAAGGCCTGCTTCAGGAAAGGTTAATGAAGGAACAACCGGACATTCTTCTCTTGCAAGAAACTAAATGCGTGGGAGAGAAAGTAATCCAGAATCTGATCCAGGAGCCTGACTGGACTCAAAATGAAAGTTCTCATAATCGAACGAAACCAATTCCATTGCGACTGGCTCGTCGCGTTGATTCTGGCCATATATTTACTTTCTCAAACAGGCTCCGTATGCAAGAGTTATCGCACTCTGATCAGATTCCCAACCAGTTAAAAAGTAAAAAAAAAAGTCAACAGTCAAAAGGTGATGTGGCACTCTCTGGAGGTGACACGTGGCAATGTCAGAAGTGACATGTGGCAGCACAAGCAGCAAGGTGACTGGACAGTTGACAGGAACTAGTAGCATGTTGACATGTGGCATTGTGGAGGACCAATGAAAGGGTGCCACATGGCCCATACATGGGCTGCCACGTGGCACCCCATCACTAGTTGAGTGGGAAAAATTGTATTGGAGCTCATGGGGTTCAACCCCATGACCTATTGCCCGAACAAAGCTTTGAGAAATGAGCAAATGCCAACGCACCATTTTAATCCTTGTTTAACATAACCCACATTATATTAAATAAAGTGTATGTAATAGTAAGGAGGGCGGAAAGGGGTTGGGGCTAAGCCCCAGCCCACGGTTCATTGGATATGTGTGACCACAAGGCATAAGAGCGCAGGAGCTTTTCCTTTAACCACCAGCACGCATATAGCCCATGGTTTCACGTTGTTCACTTACCACACATGCAACCCAGGGTATTGTTATGTGGGCATGGGAGTTATGGCTACGAGTTAGCCCACGAATCGAAGATTACAACCATATGACCGAAGTTTTTGGATTGACTCTGTGTTGGCGCGGATTGTCAGCCTTTGGTCCCTTTGATAACGCATGCGACCAGGTTGTTCGGAGGTGAGGGCCAGTGTGCAACCCCTAGGGGGCTAGCGCTTGGCCATATCAATCCATATGACCCTGTTTTAAGTGCGCGCGCTAGCCCCTTTGGGCTATATTTGAATTTTGTTTCATAAAGTGGGTTTTTACCCTATGTATTGGATTTTTATTGATTTTCAAGCCTGTTAATGGAGGATTTGGCCATTATTGGGAAATATTGAGCTCTTTTTTAGCTCAAATTTTGGGAGAAAGTTGGGGATGGATAACCAACTTCAGATCTATATAAACCAGGCATGTTTGAGGCCATGGAAGGACTGTCAAATCAGAGTTATGCTAAAGCAAAGCCAAATCCATTTTTATGCAGAGACGTTGTTGAAGAGCATACACTTGCGGGCCATTTCTGGGAGCTACACTCAGTCTTTTTCATTGCCGTCAATTGTGTTGGATTTCTGAGGTCGAGCAGAACACAGTGAGACCAGTATGAGATCCATTTGATGTACTTTTTATGTACTTTGCAAGCATTGAAGAATTAATAAAGAAGCCTCCCCTACTGAGACAAATGCCCGGAACGTAGGCAATTTTGTGTCGAACTCCATTATCACTTCTCTTGTTATGGTTTGTTGTCCTTATTGCTTCATTTCAGATCTATAAATTGTTTTATGGCTAATATATATATTCTCATCTTCATCCTCTTTCATTAAGCTTCCTGAATGGTTAATAATCACATGCAATTAAAAACTCAACCACAGTGATTAAAAGATCTTTTCGAATCAAGTGGTATCAGAGCTAGTCGACGTTTGAATTTGAGTTTTGCATGTTAACCAGGGAAAAGCTACAGCGTGGTGAAGGCGAGCTTGTTGCAGAGAATCCATTAATTGGATTGAGAAAGAGAGCTTCTCACAGCGAGAAGATGGCATTGGAAGAAGGACTTCCTCCTAATGAGAAAGAGTTTCAAAATACTTTCCTTGCTACGTCGGAGATGGTGAAAGTTTTGTACAAGAATTACTTGGAACGAAAGAGACCAGTTCTGGGGAAATCTTCAAAGGGGAAAAGTGAAGAGGAAGAGGATCCTCCTCAAATTCCTCCTTCACCTCCATCATCACCTCCTTCTTCTCCTTCTTCTTCAAGTTCAAGTTCTAAAAGCAATGCAAAGAAACATGTTCATAAACATAAGAATGAAATGCCATTGTTAAAACTGGATGTTAAATTTGAGTTACCCATATATGATGCTGAAGTAAATGCAAAGAAACTTGACAATTGGGTCAGGCAGATGGAGGTTTATTGCAATGTGCAACAGATCAAGGATGAGGCCACACAAATCAAGTTGGCATCTTTGAGACTTGTAGGCACCGCTCTCATCTGGTGGCAAAGCAAGTTTGCAAAACAAAACACAACAAGTGGGTAATGTATTTCCATCATGGCAAAGTTTCATTTATGCACTTAGGAAACAATTCTATCATTTGGGTTATAAAGAAAAGGCATAAATTGAATGGCAATCTTTAAAACTAAGAAAAGGACAAACAGTGCAAGAGTATACAGATGGCTTTCGAAAAATGGCATTAATGTTAGATATCCCTTTACATACACAGGAAACCCTTATGAAGTATATAGGAGGTTTACCTGCCCATATTAGAAACATTGTATTCATGTTTGGACCCACTAACCTTGATGAGGTTTTTGTTCAAGCGACGTATATTGAAGCAGGGAAAGCAGGTGTATCAAGGGAATCGTCTTCAAGGAAAGAGGACAAGAGGAAGTGGACAAGAAAAAAGGCAAATGCAGTGGCGAGAAAGGAAGAGAAGCCCTCTTGCAAGCATTGCAAGAAAGAGAGACATGATGAGGACAGATGTTGGCAGTTGCATCCCGAGAAGAGGCCAAAATGGTTCAAGGAAAAGAAGGGAAGGCAAACAATTGCAGCGACAACAAGACCCACAGACTTGTGATCAGATTCAGGTGATGAATCTAAAATCTCATTGGTTGGTATGACAGGTAAAATTGGTGAAGGCATTGATTGTAGAAGTAACTTGTTTCATATAAGGACCATCATGCGACACACTAAGATAGACACATTAATCGACAGTGGATCTCAATCTAATATAATCTCAGAAAAATTGGTTAAGCAATTGGGGTTAAAAACACAAGTACATCATAAGCCTTACACACTTAAATGGATAAGCAATCACCATCAAATGCACATAACAAAGCACTGCACAATCAAATTTGCAATTTCATATAAGTATGTGGACGAAGTAACATGTGATGTAGTGTCGTTAAGAGATTGTGGAATGGTCTTAGGTAGTCCATACTTATATGATCGTAAGGCAATCTTCTACAGGGAAATGAATCAATATCAATTAACCAAAGCAGGTCAAGATTATGTGGCTCATGCTCATCATGTTAAAGCAAATAAAACACTTCAAACTATGGAACAATTAAAGAAGACAATGCAAGCAAGCAACAAACCAATAATTGTTTCAAATGAAGTAATTGATCTTAAGCAAGAACAGGAAATGATTGTTGAATGGAAAATCAATCATAGGTTGCTTCAAGATAAGCTCATGTCGTGCATATATTAGAAGTACATCAGCTCATTTGTAGTCATCTTTTTTATGCTATCATTAGTAATGTTGTTTACATGGATGGTAGTGGCTTCAGTAAGATGTAACAATGTTCAAATGGCTAACAATATGTTGTCGGTTGTCATGATTGTGTTACAGTTGATCTTGATGAGACAGGTGCACAGGACAGAGTTCAGAGACAGAGGACAAGCCGAGTGGCCTATCCCGAGCTTGTCGACTGGTCAGTAACCTTTTGGGGACCAAAAGGTCCTTTAGTGGGGAGGTGTGATCCAAAATCGGATCCAGGAGTCTGACTGGGCTCAAAAAGGCTCAAAAATGAAAGTACTCAGAATTGGACGAAACCAATTCCATTGCGATCGACTTGTCACGTTGATTCTGGCCATATTTTTACTTTCTCAAACAAGCTCCGTATGCAAGAGTTATCGCACTCTGATCAGATTCCCAAATAGCTAAAAAGTAATAAAAAAAAGTCAACAATCAAAAGGTGACGTGGCACTCTCTGGAGGTGACACGTGGCAGTAGCAGAAGTGACATGTGGCAACACAAGCAACAAGGTGATTGGACAGTTGACAGGCACCAGTAGCATGTTGACATGTGGCATTGTGGAGGACCAATGAAAGGGTGCCACGTGGCCTAGACATGGGCTGTCACGTGGCACCCCATCACTAGTTGAGTGGGCAAAATTGTATTGGAGCTCATGGGGTTCGACCCCATGACCTATTGGCCGTACAAAGCTTTGAGAAATGAACAAATGCCAATGCGCCATTTTAATCCTTGTTTAACATAACCCACTTTATATTAAATAAAGTGTATGTAATAGTAAGGAGGGCGGAAAGGGGTTGGCGCTAAGCCCCAACCCATGGTTCATTGGATATGTGTGACCACAAGGCATAAGAGCACGAGCACTTTTCCTTTAACCACCAGCGCGCATGTAGCCCATGGTTTCGGGTTGTTCACTTACCACACATGCGACCCGGGGTATTGTTATGTGGACGCGGGAGTTATGGCTACGAGTTAGCCCACGGATCAGAGGTTACAACCATATGACCGAAGTTTGTGGATTGACTCTGTGTTGGCGCAGATTGTTAGCCTTTGGTCCCTTTGATAACACATGCTACCAAGGGGCTGGCACTTGGCCATATCAATCCATATGACCTTGTTTTAAGTACACGCGCCAGCCCCTTTGGGCTATATTTGAATTTTGTTTCACAAAGTGGGTTTTTACCCTATGTATTGGATTTTTATTGATTTTCAGGCCTGTTAATGAAGGATTTGGCCATTATTGGGAGATATTGGGCTCTTTTTGAGCCCAGATTTTGGGAGGAAGTTGGGGATGGATAACTAACTTCAAAGCTATATAAACCAGACCTGTTTGAGGCCAGGGAAGGACAGTCAGATCAGAGTTATGCTGAAGCAAAGCCAAGCCAAAGCCATTTTTATGCAAGGAAGCTATTGAGGAGCAGACACTTGCGAGCCATTTCTGGGAGCTACACTCAGTCTTTTTCAATGTCGTCGGTTGTGTTGGATTTTTGAGGTCGAGCAGAACACAATGAGACCAGTATGAAATCCATTTGTTGTACTTTTGTTGTACTTTGCAAGCATTAAAGAATTAATAAAGAATCCTTCCCCACTAAGACAAAGGCCGAGAGACGTAGGCAATTTTGTGTCGAACTCCGTTATCACTTCTCTTGTTATGGTTTGTTGTCCTTATTGCTTCATTTCAGATCTATAAATTGTTTTATGGCTGATATATAAAAGATCTTTTCGGATCACGAAGCTTCTCAAATTCTTCAAAAATGTTGGAAGCAAGCTAATTTAGTGGAAGTCAACGCAAAAGGGGCAGCAAGCGGGTTGGTCATACTCTGGACCCCTGCCACGGCACTGATGGAAGGATTCTTCACCTCCAACTAGACCATCACTGCCTCCTTCCGACTCATAGGCTCGAACAAGTTAGGCTTTATCACGAATGTCTAAGGCCCTGCAACCCCAGGAGACAAGGACACCTTCCTCCATCATTTGGAATGGATTTCCAATCATATCGCCAATCAACGATGGATTGTTGGGGGCGACTTCAATATGATAATCGATCTGGAGGAAAAGAAGGGGGGTACGAGAAGATTAGGAAATGACAATGAGCAGTTCCACCGAACCATTGGTCTGTTGAATCTCATTGACATAGAAACGGACAATGGACCCTTCACTTGGTCCAATCGACCCTTGAGGACACAAAATGTCTCATGTAGGTTAGACCGCTTCTTAATCTCAGAACCCTTCATGTTGAATGGCCTCGCTTGGAATTCCACTGTGATCGACACTCCAGGATCCGATCATTGGCCGATACTCCTTTCGATAAGTATCAATGGCACCCTAGGCAGGAAACCCTTTCGCTTTGAAAAATTTTGGCTGACACACCCGGACTTTCAAGCCAACATAAAACTCTGGTGGAAAGAAGCAGCGATCACTACAGGCACTCCTATGTACAAACTTCAACAGAAGCTAAAAAACCTCAAGCAGCATTTAAAGGCATGGAATAAAACCACATTTGGCATCAATTTCCAAGCTCGAGAAATCCTCAACCAACAGATTCAAGACCTCCAACAACAGATCCGAACACAAGGCCTCATCGATTCTCTAAAGGAGCAAGAATCCCTACAACATTTAGATGGTTGAAAGATTAGCGCAGGAAGAAACTCTTTGGAGACAGAAATCCCGAATCCAATGGCTCAAAGAGGGAGAAAGAAACACCAAATTTTTCCAGAGATCCATGCTCCAATGTCGTCATACTAATCACATCACTCACCTAGTCTCGAACCAAGGCCTGGAATTCCAAAAGCACTCAGCCATAGAAAAGGAACTATTGTCTTACTACAAGAACCTTCATACAGAACCCCCTATAGATCGCACTACAGCTATTGACTCAATCCTCAAGCATATTCCAAAGGAGGTCACCAGTGAACAAAACAAGGCCTTGATGCGTCCTATTACCCAAGAAGAAGTGGATCAAGCCCTCGGGGATACTCCAACAGGAAAAGCCCCTGGGCCCAACGAGTTCACTTCAAACTTCTTCCATCATTTTTGGGACATCATCCGAGAAGAAGTCTGGAAAATTATAGAGGATCCCAGAAAGTCCACTTGCTTCATGAGACCAAGTCTCCCCGTATGCTTCTAAAACTGGATCTTTCCAAATCTTTTGATAAACTTAGTTGGAATTACTTGGAATCAACCCTTCTAGCCTTTGGCTTTGATTCTTCTTGGGTCTCCTGGATCGCCAATCTCTCCTCCTTAGCCTTGTTCTCTATCTTAGTCAATGGCGTCCCTTCCAAGCCTTTCTCTCCCTCTAGAGGAATAAGACAAGGAGATCCACTTTCACCCTTTCTCTTCATCTTAATGGCGGGAGGGCTGAGTCGAGCCATTAAAGCAACCATCATTGATCGCTCCCTCTCAGGACTCACCCCCCATCGAATCTCCCCGCCCATTTCGCACAATCAGTTCGTGGATGACATTCTCTTAATGGGCATCCCCACAGTTCGTGAAGCTCTTTGAATTTGTACCGTGATCAACCTTTTCTGTGATGCTTCAGACATGGAAGTAAACCTCTCTAAATCCCAAATCTTCTTCTTCAACACGCCTATCCAGATCCAACATCACATTACGCAACTCTTGGGGTTCACCCGAAGCATCCTCCCCTCCAAATATTATCTTGGCCTCCCCCTTATTGATAATACACTAAGAAGCAATTCTTGGGAAGATATGCTTTCCAACTTCTAGAAAAAACTGGCCTCTTGGACCTTCTGCTCCCTCAATCTGCCCAACCGCCTCGTCCTCCTTAAGTCTGTCCTTCAAGCCCCTCCCGATCTATGCTTTCTCAACGCTTGCAGCCCCAAGCTTTATCCTCAACACTTTAACAAAGATTCAAAGGAACTTCCTTTGGCAAGGATCCAAAGAGGGACGCAAATTGGCTCTGGTCAGTTAGCAGAAAACGTGCAAACCAAAGTACGCAAGGGGACTCTGTCTCAGAGATCCATCCATCCTCAATAAAGTACTCAGTGCAAAAATATGGTGCAGATGGTTAAAGAAACCGCAAGACCTTTGGGCACGTCTCTGGAGGAAAAAGTACACTTCTTCCATTCCGAAAAAAGATCTAATCAGATGCAATGGTCAGTGCCCTGGATCTCTCATTTGGAATGCAGCCAGGAATAACAAGGGGTTGATAACAGATCACGCTTTTTGGGAACTGCAAGGTGGGACCTCGACCCTATTCTAAAGCGACTCCTGGCAACAGCTTTTGGCCCTGGACAAGGATCCCAATCTGCGTACTTTCATTCCCTTCACGACAAGCGCAGGTCTCCAAAAGGTTGCCAACTTCTTGATTCTAGAAGGCAATAGAGACACCTAGCGCAATTGGAAAAAAACCCATGAAGAGTTGCACATCCCTCTCAAGATAAATATCCAGCCACTTCTCAATCAACTCAATTCTAGGAGAGTCTTCAACCAACAGGGGGAGGACATTCTAAGGTAGGGACACTCCAATGCTGGCACCTACAACCTCCAAGAAGCTTATTTTTTCAGTACAGGACATAACTCCCTCCCAAAAGAAGCAATTTGGAACAAAATCTGGGGTGCAAAGCTATGGCCAAAAATCATCACCTTCCTCTGGTTAGCGGCGAACCATAATGTCCTCACCTAGGACAATCTAATGAAAAGAGGCTTTATAGGCCCCTCCTGGTGTCACCTTTGTTGTAACGATGGAGAGACTCGGAACCAACTTCTCAATCTTTGCTCCTACAGCTCGCACCTTTGGGACCAATGCACCAACATCATGAGAACCTCGGACAAAAATTGTCTCGGTATCGGGGAAACAATGGAGGAATGGCAAGATTCAATTTTCCAATCTCCCATCCTAAACAGAATTTGGCATCTTTTACCGGGCTTTATTCTTTGGCAGATTTGGAAAGAGCGGAATCGCAAAATATTCAAATCCTCCTCCCTGAGCTGGCAAGACATATGGGCTAAAATCCACTTCAATATAAAGGAAACAATCAACTTGCACCCTTGCACGGACCAGGACTGGATCTGCCCGGCTAATGAGCTCATCATCCTCGAGGCTTGGCAACTCCATCTCTCCCCCTCTCTTTCAGCCCCCCTCCCAGGTAGCACCTCCAAGATCAGGCCCTCCCATTGGGAGGCTCCGCAAGTTGGGTATCACAAAATCAATTTCGATGGAGCCTCCAAGGAAAATCCAGGACCGGTTGGATATGGGGCAACCATACGCAACAGTAAAGGGGAGATCATCCACATGTCAGTGGGGAACTTGGGCCATAACACCAACAATGCAGCGGAAATTTGGGGATTGCTCAAAGGCCTGCAAGCGACCAAAGAGCAAGGGCTAAATCTCCTTATAGCAGAAGGCAACTCACAGATAATCATCAACCTCCTCACTCATCTCCTAAATGGAGCAGATCCGGAGAAAATCTCCCCATGTTGGAGACTCTTGAATGGGCTAATAAGAATAAAGTCAATCCTTCAGCCTCAGTGGGTTATTCTTCCATCCCACACCCGAAGAAAAGAAAATCAAGTAGCAGACATGTTGGCAAATTTTAGGGTAGATCTACAAGGAGACTTTTTTTGTTCTCCAACCTCTTCCTCTACTCACCCCATAGTGATCGCTTGCAAAAACATGGCACACAACAAGGACCAGCCCCCGGATGGGGTGACATCAGAGATGACGGATGGATGGCCAGACAGGCGGCCACTTGGCCACGTCTCTCGCCACCTCGAGCCAACGCACACCGCACCCACCTCCACCATTACTCCATGCCTTTAATACAACGACCTCAGCAACTCTGCGTTCATTTGATTTTGATTCAATTTAATGGCATGGCACTCCAGTTTGTGGGAGAATTTATGGCTATGGGTTGGCCAAAGGCCCAGTCTCATCATCCTATTGAGTTCAGCGTATTAACGCTAGTAATGGGGAACGCCATGGCTCATTCGAGCCCTTGGCCTCCCGAGTCCTAGCCTCCTCCGGCAATTGGTTTAGTTTTCCGTCTCTGGGTCGATTTTTCTTGGCGCTCTCGACCCTCAAAGCCCTACTCTCCTCTCTCGATCGACGGTGGCTCTTGGCTTGGTCCGCTTCCAACCCCTTGCATAACATTACTCCAGTTTTCATTCCTGTGTCTCAGGTGATCTTCCTCATGCCGCACATTCGAGGAAAGTCGAAACGGGGGAAAGCCTGGTACGCTGCAAGAGGGAGAGGTGCGCGAGGACGAGGCAGGCAAGCTCTTCCAAGCTTGCCTCCAGACCTTGTGCGTGCCTCCACCCCGGAGCATCCCCCAACTTCTCCTCGTGTCTTCTCCTCAGACCTTTCTCCCGACCGGGCGACTTCTCTGGGTCTGCCTCCTTTGTCTTCTCCCTACGCCTGTCAAGTCGAATGGTTCGACAACCAGGGTAATTCCATGGGCTTCGCGCCAAAACTCAACCCGTCAACCCCCCGCCAACCTCCGCCTGTGCCTCCCCCTCTGCTCTGTCTGTCCCTTTCACTTCTTCGTCCTCTCCCATTCCCTCTCCTAAATCCCCCACCTCCTCCTCGAATTTACCTCCACCACGTCATGTTTGCACCCGCTGCGCTGGGAAGGAAGCTATCACGGACTCTCTGGACATCATCAAGCGAGCGATGGAGGATGTCATGGGCGCCATCACTGCAATGCAACACACAGAAGCAGAAAGGACACGTCATGAGGAACACATGACGACTCTGCTACAAGATCTCAGGCAAGCTATTTTGAACACAGGTGTGCCAAGCAAGGAAATCGCGCAAGACCAAAGGCACGAGCAGCGGCTCGACCCCAGCTTAGGATAGCCTCTTTTCGCTCAGGTTTCCTTTGGGTTCATGCATCCAGATAGTTTAATTTACAAGTTCTCTGCCTTGTGCGACATCTCAGTCCTAGGATTTTGCAGATTTAGCTCATATCAATTTTTGCGTCTTGGTATGGATAGTCTAGCAAGACGTATTATTGCCCAGCGTGGCATTTTAGAACTAGTTTTGTACATTTCATGATCACTTCAATTTTTTAAGTCTTGCATGGTTACTGTGAACTTTAACGACCGCGCGATGGCTTTGGTTTCCCACATGAAAATATTACACTTGTAACTCTCACTCCTTAGCAAGCTCTAATACAATTTCTAACTTGCAAAAAAATAATTATAAAAAAAAATAATTCATGATTACAAAATGTAAAAATAAAATAATAATAAAAAACATATTATATATTTTATTTTTAATAATATAAAAGATATTATTATTATTTTTAAATTTAATGAGTTTAATATTTTCATTTTTTAAAGAACTATTGATAAATACGTCTAGGTGGTATTTGGAACAATAAACTTCATCATAATTAGTATGTATGGTTTTGGTAGGATCCACTTATTATTTTTAAATACTAATGATATAGTATTAGTTATTTTATATTATACTAGCATTTCATAAGTCTAATAAAATATGCAATTGGTTTTATAACATTGTCCAGTCAAACAGGTCGGGGAAGTGTGAGTGAAAAGATTTCCTCTGTCCGGAGTCCGGACGGAGAGCTCTACAGGCCGATAACCCGCCCACAATTACCTAGCAACTCCACGTATCCACTTGATAATGTTAGAAGAATTGAAGGGACATATACGAGTTCAATCATTCAGCAGAGTTTATAATAAAACAAGTGACTAATCATCAGACGCTTGACCCTGTTTAATCAGTCCAAACTGCAAGTCCTTTAGGCTGTGTGGACGTGAGAGTCAGGATAATAGGAGGAAATTGTTAGCCAGGTTTACACAGATCTTCATTCATTCTCTTTATTTTTTCTGATAGTTTCATTATTATTTTCTCAAAGTAGAAACTGTGCAGTAAAATGTAAAATGTGTACCTGTTCAGCCTCGCGCGAACCAGTGCAAAATAAATAACAGCTGGGTCCTCCATCGCCACCCAGGGTTGTAGTTGCCTTTGTTTATAGTCTTGCTTGTGATGAATTTATTGAATCAACGAACCAACAACTCGTTGAGAGATATTGAACAATGATTCACATTCTTCGATACTCGCCATTTTTGTTTCTTCTCTTCAAATGTTCTTGAAGTTTGATTTCAAATTATGCATAAAATACTTATTGTTCATTCTTGAACATAGCTCTAAAAGCTTCCATCTTCCATCTTAAATCAACGGTGTGGATCTCACTGTATAAAGAAGGCTAACCATAAATCAACGATGCGGATAACACTATCCAGAGACATAATGCCAAAAAATCTTTGGACAGAGATATAGATTTAAAGATGAATTTAGTCCTGGCAATACTTTACTTTGTAAAAAGGAGAGAGGCTAAATCAAACCAGGCATTGATGTATGTAAATTGGGTAATATACTAATATATGACAACTTACGTTGGATTTTTAAGTATTTAAATTTTATGAAATTATAAAAATAATTAATTAATAATAAAATTAAAATAATGAGTAACTATGGTTATTCAAATATTAATAAACATATGTTCAAATCTATGGTTGTATTCCAAAACCACTAAATAAACTGCAAGATTGAGAGTAACTCATAATTACATGTTACATCCCTTCACTAATGAAATTTTTGTGTAATAAGAAGAATTAATATCCTGATGGAATTCGTGTAATAAGAAGGATTCATATCCTCCACATTTTCCACTCATAATTACATGTGACATTCATTCGCACATGGAATTTTCAATCCGACAGCAAAGATGAATCTCACGCGAGAGTTTCTTGAAGATCAATACACCAATTAAAGATTAAATATTACCAAAAAGTGAAGGCTTAATAGTTTTTTTCAACTCATTTCTTTATACAAAATTACTTATTTTCCATTATACTTATCAGAAGATAATTCAAATATATTGTGAAAATGATAGATGAATAAAAAAAATTCACTAGTCTCGATCATTTACTAATATGTACAATCAACACAAGCAAATCAAAAGAAAGTAAGAGACCAGAAAACCAATTTATAGGGAGGGAAATTGCTCTTGATTAGGGTCAAAGATTGCTTCCAGAAGTGAGAAAGAGAACATGTACTGCATCTTTTACATCCTCCTACCGTTGTCCTGGGTTCCTGTTCTATATTCTGCCATCGCTCTGCGTCTCTTTGAATTGAACAGTGTTTTTTTTCTGAAACAGGCTTAAGGGATAAACGTCAACCTTAGCGTTTGGATTTTGAATTTTAAATTTTCAGGTTAAATTTGAGTGGTTGACTGTAGGGCTCAAATTTAAATTTGCCACTTAATTCAAATACATCTACATGGGTGCATGGATGTATAGACTATGATGCTTATGGCATGGGATCTGAAAATAGAAAGAAATGAAATGGAACCGGCTTCTCTAAGAGGCAGCACCTGGAGGTCATTAATGAGGATTACAATATATAGAATGATATTCAGTTTAGATGGTTGGAACCAACCTCAACTAAATCCTAAATAAGCACCACAACAAATCTTCATTATTTCTAAGTCTCCCCTTTAATGGAGAAATGGATTGTCTACAACACAAATGCCTAACATAAGTAACATGCTCGCTGGTCTGATTCTCAGCTAGGCTTACAACTTGACTCTAACAATTTCATTTTAACCTTTCTTGTTGTCAAATAGTGATGGAGATGGAGCTTCTTCCTTGGCTTGATGCTCCAAATATGTTTCATCTTGATTCTGTTATGCTTCAGTGTCCTCTTGGCTTTGTTCTTCTTCATTTAGGAACTTGGCGGCTGACTATTGTTCTTTGTCCTCAACACTTTTGCAAGTTCTTCGAAGCGTTTGTTTTTAAAACTTGCAAATTCTTCCAACTTCTCATAAGTAGGTTGCTTCCTTTTTTGGATACAATCATCAATGTCTTGCTCAATGGATTGTTGCAAAATTAATTCATAATAATACTTAATTTCTTCTGGGCTCCACACCATAAAAACTGACTCAATATTTTCTTCATCAATATCTTCATTTTCTTCCATATTTTCTTCATAATCATTCACTATTGAAAATGAATAGTTGTCGTGTAAACCTGCACACTCAAAATCATTGTTATAATCATAGGAAGAACCATACTGGTTCTTTTCATTTTTCTCTTCTAAGAAAGCTTTCCTTTCTTCGCCTCTTCATTGCCTCTGATGTCGCATAATAATCTTCATTTTCAGCTTCAACTACTATCACAATTGGTTGTTTCATGTCTTCAACCTCTTTACCAAGCTCTATCAGATTGTCTTTCACTTGGTTTGTGTATGCAAATGAGCTTTTCTTCTCACCAAACAATAGCTCATCACTAAGATGTTTCTCATGCATAAGAATTGACCACTCTTCATGAGATGAATAGTTTTCATCAAATTTGACTAAATTTACCAAAGATTCACACAGGGGTTCATCAACAATTACACATTCATCTCCATCATCAATCTCATTTGAATTCACCACATCACTAAATATTGTTTCATAGGGAATTTCCTTACTATGACATGAGACTTTACTGTCATACAGACTTTCTTCATTAATTATTGCAATTTCAATGCTACCATTTTCAGTCGCTATTTCAATTACAAAGCTTTCAACACTATCATCATTTTCAACAACAATGTCGTCATGAACTTCAACATTCTCACTCCACTTCTTCATTTCAAGAATATCTCAAAATATTTTTGCTCTAGGTATTTCACCAAATTCACGCAAAATACTACACAAAATGTTTTCATCCACTGCTGATATAATAAGTTGTAATGTTATTGCACCTCTTCTCTTATCATAGAAATTGACACAACCTTCATGATCATAATGCAATAAATCTATTAACCATATTAATTTTTTTATTTCAATTGCCCAAGGTTCATAATTTATACCTGAGAAGAATGGCAAATTTGGCATCTATATTTTATATACTTCATCAAATTCTTCATTGATTTCTTCATGGTCTTCATTGATCTGGTCCAACACTGCGTTATGATCCTCAAGCATGAGTTCTTCATCTGCAACTAGAAACACATCATACTGATCTACAAAATACAATGACTCTTCCTACTAATTCTTCCTCCTCATTTGTTTCAGCTCTCTCCGAAGCTGTCTAATTTTCCTTTGCTTACCCATGATGCATTCTCCTTTTATCTTCTTCCTTCTCTTTCTTAGATTGGAGGTTGTGTGACGGAATGGGCATGTACACCTCACTTCCCTATAACACCTCCATGCAGCAGACCAAGTGCTTCCTCTAACAGCAAATTGCTTCCCTTTGTCTGCACCACAATAGGTACAAGAACTTTGTCTGCATCTTCATTCTGTTCTAGGGCTTAGTAATAAATTAGAGTGCTCCTGTCAAACCATGTACACGCTCTGCAATCTACTCAGGTCTACCAGAAGATAAAGATCAGAGACCTACTTGTTTATTTTTCCGATGAGGGGGCTACGACAGCTCTTTTATCTTAGGCGCACTATCACTCCAAAGGTTGCTTAAAGGAATACACGTCACTTAATTGCAGAGCGAGAAATGTATTGAGTGGGCATCATGTGTGTTAGTATTGATACCAACATTATATTATTATAATATGCATTTCAAAACATAAACACTATCAGGAACAGTAAAAAGAGTTGAGATGTGGAGGCCACTGATACCAACTTGAAAATAAAAACAAGGAAGATAGGCAGGTTCCTCATATGCAGTTCCACGACTTCTCTATAATATGGCAGCTACTACTATAATACTTTACACATCAGCGGCTTCACACCAATGCTCACGACGCTATCACACAGCTTACACACACGGTGAATATCTTCACTCGAGTTATACGATGCCGCATACAAAAAACAAATTATGGCAGCGGCAATGTTGTTGTAAATGCACATCAATGGATGCACCAACAAATAATTCAAACGAAACGATAGCAGCAACGACTTTTCTTTCACTAGAAACAGCGGCAGCAGCGACGGCTTTACTTTGCATAGATCTGGATCTCAGCCTCCTCTCACCACCGATGCAGGAGTTCAGGTCAAGTTCACCAACAATCGATTCTCTATACAAATTGGCTCAACAATAGCAACGATCACGTCTCTCCTCAGCACACAGGCTCATGCCAATGGCGCTTCCTTTTGCAAATTTCAAACAACAATAAATTCTTATGCAGATTTCTTCAAAATTTCTCGCCAGGTCGAGGGACGCATTACTCATCCTTTGACTCGAATATGATCAATTGTGCCTTGCAACAGTACCTTTTCTGGTGACTTTCCTTCACACAAAATTCTCTTCCTCTGCATGGATAGGCGACTATCTTCAGCGTACAACTCCTTGACTCTTCTTCCCTCTAACGTTTCTCTGTTGGCCCACACTTCATCATTTCCACTATATTTTCGCTAATCTCCCCACAGCTTCTGCCTCTCAGGGTTTCACAACAATTCTAAACTGCAGTTATTATTTGATGCCAACCTACGATGCAGGATTTTCCTTTCAATCGACAGTCATCGTGGCTCTGATGGGCTGGTCCCTTCACGCAGCAGCGAACCTTTCACACAGTCTTCGCGACTCTTTCTTGCTCACAGATAGCCAGTGACCATACAAGCTCCTCTACTCACGCTCACTCAACCTTCGCTCTTTTGCTGGCAACTGAGTGCGATTTTCCGCATTACTCTTGAAACTTCATTACTGACTTTCAATCAAATATTGAAGTGATTTCCATTGACATACTGCAGTCACTGCAAATGATAAGAACAGAACTAGCACCTTCTTTATCTTGAAAAATAAAAAATAATCACAAACACCTTTACAAAATGCTCTAACGAAGAGTTACAACTTCCAAGAATGCCCAACTCTGTGAATTGATATCACTTGATTATTGTGAGTTCATTTTAAATTTAAGTGTTGGGTTTCATTCTGTATTGAAATATTTCAAACAGAGCAACAAGAACGCAAGAAGCACCAGTTCCCTCAACTCAGCCAGCGTAAATCTCTTCATTTACTCCACCTCTGCAAAATCTTGAAATCCTTTACGATTCTCTCAACATTAAAGCCACAAAATGATGAACAAATAGTTTGGCATACGTACTTCTTGCTCCCTACATACTCGAGAGATTCCAACAATAATGTACAAGCCCGACGTACTGTATTTTTAGTCAAGGCCGCAAGCAATACTATCAACAAGTGCTTTTCACATGATAAAAAATGTTGTTCAAACTGTGGCGTGAATAGTCGGGTCGAATCCCTCAAACCCTCTCAACGATTTCAACAACCAAGGACCCACTCTCCATTTAAACATCTGCCATTTTAAACTCCACGCATATAGTATTTTGCCAATAAAATTAAACAACAAAAATTCTGCAATTTTATATTAGTCTGTGGCCAACACTCTCGGCCTTCTGGTTTCCTCCACGACTCTTTCCTCTATCAATAAAATTCTAAACTTAAAACACTCACCGACAGAAACGAAAGGAAGAAATGCTTCAAGGTAGGGTTTAGTGAGCGTCAAATACACATGTCTGCACCTCCTTATAATTACATTTCTTCTCGAAATATATTATAACTCATAAAATTGAAAAAACGGGCTCATAAAAACAAACTTTTCTTGAAATTTCTTTACTGGAAATTTTTATGAGCAGCCACACCAGTTACAAATAGCAAAGGAAATGGTGCAGACCCCTCTCTCGCAGCCCTTTCACAACAATAGTGACGCCTCCACGCATTGATATCTCCCAACAGTCGCAACACTTCAACGCAAGTGGCTCCTCTCTACGGATTCTCCTCCTGCTTTGATACCAACTTGAAAATAGAAAGAAATGAAATGGAACCGGCTTCTCTCAAGGAAGGCAGCACTTGGAGGACATCAAAGCAAAGCAACGCTACATTTTATTAAATCAATGAGTAGTAAGTACAATAGGATGATATTCGGTTTAGAAGATTGGAACCAACCTCAACTAAATCCTAAATAAACACCGCAACTAATTTTTATTATTTCTAAGTATGTGTGCACGGGAGCCTTGGCCAAGTCAATGGGTGACGTACAAGAGAGGAGTGGAAGGCAAGTAGGCTAAAGGTTCTAGGAAATGATGATTTTTTTCGGGGATATTTGCTCGAAATCCAGTAAGAAATTATTGGATTCGTAGATTTGAATGATTATTTCAGTATAATCCGAGTGCCCCGGGAATTTTTCATCATGTTGAATCCATTTTTGCATTCAGAAATGGATTTTGAACAACAAAAAATAGTAATTGGTGAAAATTTTCTAGGGTGAAATAGTCTCAAAATTATCCAGATTATCCAGTCAAACAAGCAGGGGAGCCAACATGAAAAAAAAAATTTATTTTAACATGCACGAGACTAATAATATCGTATGGGACAAACCCCTCACTATAAAGTGCATTACCACTTGGAAGTCCCCAATGCTCCTATGTATGAGTGTGTATATGTTTATGCCGAAGGCGTTATTTTAAGGGGAGGTCGTAGTCGTCTATCCAAAACCTATAAGAAATTGCCATATGTTCATCAACCATCAAAGAGTCTCCGCTCTCCATGTGTTGTTTCCTTCACGGCCTCAGCTTCCTTGTTTCCTCAAACACCAGCTTCCATGTTTCTCCTTCAAACATCACATCAGCTCCAAATTGCGACCAATTTCTTCTTCAAACACCACACTAGCGAATTAAAAACCAAGCATGCTTCAACGGGTGCACAACCATGTTCAAGCTTCAATCGGGATGATAAAGCCTATTTCACTCAAGTCAATCCTCAGGCCAAAAGGATTTAATGGACGCTCTGAGACACTAAGTCACGCGAAAATGATGGAATTATTTCCCGTGAGCACAAGTTTTGGTTCAAACACTAGAGTTCCAGAAAAAAAAAATATCACTATTCCTTTTGCCATCAACCAAATTGATTCAGTTTCGAGGTATTTTAATGTCCAGAGATTTTTAGTTTGATATATTTTGCGAATTCTTGATAACTGAGCGAGCTTAAATGTTGGATAAGGCTAACTTTGTGATTTTTGCACTATCTGCATCAGTTCTAGCAAAAGCTCCGAACAACAGTCCATAACTCTGAGCAGGTATTATTTTGATCTGAGCATCAAATTTAATGCATTAACAAATTTCGTGTATTTGTTTTTGACAAAACGTTTGAATCTTTAGTCTTTTTGGCTGTGGATAATTGATTAAACCTACTTTGCGGCTCGGTCCTTGGCAATCGAATATGAATCCTTTTGGATTGCTTTTGCTTTTGGTTCTTAGCCTGCATTCATTTAACTCAAGCACCCCTGCCCCACCCCTTTCATACAAAATGTGCTTCCTTCTGAGGGTGGATCCCCTTTCCGCTATGGCCCTCATGGATGTCCACCGTCGGGAAACACCCTACAGGCGAAGGGAGGTGAGGAGGAGGAAGCTCCGTCGTCGCACAATCTTTGGGTAGGTAATGTGTCGGGCGAGACCATTGAGCCCATGCTCATGGAAGCCTTCGCTAAGTTTGGAGAGATTGACAGTGTAGCGGTACTTAGCAAGCCTTGTATTATGGAAATCCCCCCGGGTGATTCTTTAAGGCACGCCTTTTGATTTTTCAAAGAACCAATAGCCAAAGACAATATTATTTGGGTGTCAAAAGTGCCCCCTTTTTGTTTCTTCTGAAACAGATTCTCAAGCAATTGCCTAAATGCAAACGAAGAGAAACCAAAAAGAGAAAAAATAGCTTTGAAGAACTTGAATTTGAGATACTTCTACTATAATATGAAAAATATGTTTGTAAACTTTGTGTTAGTTGATGCATCCAATCTTAGTACTTAGCAGCGCTTTAAATTTTTATAAAACTTAGAAACCTTGTATGGCACAAAAAAGAAACTGAGGCTCCTTACCTTTATAGATGCTTCATTTATGTAGACATCTGATTTATCTCTGAGAGATTGTGGGCTCAAACATGAACTTGTGCCACATGAACTTGATCCATTGTTGTTGTCAAAGCATGGAAAAACCTGACGCCCTTCAACAACTTGTCTAACTGGCATTGTTGCTGAACTTCCTTTCATATTATCGAAAGCAGAGGAACCATTGTTTTTACTCGAAGGATCAAGGCACTCCATAATACGGGCAACACCTGCAATACCAGCACTAACTTCTCATTGAACTTCTCTGCCAAGTTCAGTTACCGCATTGTTACGTGCAAACAAATTCTCCTTAAAACCTCTTGTACTCCTTGAAATTGTTTCCTTATACCTATAGAAGTGTTCAGAAAAACATCACCCTTGGTACTATTGGGAAAAAGACAAAACTTTAAGCACACAACTTTCCACAAGAGATTCAAACAGTAATCGTAAACCTTGTAGAAACATCATTAAATCGATATTTGAATGACTTGGAAAAGGATTGAAAATCAGAAGGCCTTGATCTCTGTTGATATTCAGGGGACCGTTTCCCTGCATTATTCCTGGATGAAGATTGGTGCAGAATTCAACATGGTAAGAAAACGAAACATGGTCTTTTATAGCACCTACTTCATTCCATGTGATTGAACCAAGGCCCCCCTATGGAAAACTTAATGCAAAGTACAGATATGTATAGAAGTTTTCTATGCAAAATGCTAGAAAAGTTATAATCCAAAACAACCAAAACATTACCGGAGAAAATAGATTGATCACTAGAATACAAAGGTTTGTAGTTTGAAATTTAATCCCAGTATCATCACAAAGCTTACACACCTTGGTGTAAAGGGTTCAGTCCTGTTGTCCAAAGCTTGCACTGCAATACCAATGTTCCTATTTTCCCTTGAATTCATTTGTCCTGGTGGAGATGGAAAAGGTCCCTGCTGTAGTTGTTCTTCACTTGTAGCAGTCATAGCAGGTGTCATGGAATCAAGTGAAGTAAATGTTGGATTATTTCCATCTTAAGCTTCAATATTGTTGGGTGAAATCGGAGGTGCATTGGGATGAGTAGAAAACACTAAAAATTGTGGATGACCTCAACCATGCCTTAAATTTTATCTTCTGCTAAAATGATGTGCTCTGCCCATTGCAACAACTACCAAATGCTGCATAATCCGTTCCTCAAAATCAGAGTCATCCGTATAAGCCGGAACCTGCAAATTCACATTGCAATGGTTAGCCCTTACAAAAAATTCCCACGTTATCAAAGCAACATGAAATAATCTTCATTTGAAATTCGCTTTATCTCTCCCAGCCTGAGATAGAGTAAAGGAATACAAACATGGTGAAATTCAATTTCATCCACATAATTTCGAGCAAACATCAAAGTATTCAGAGACCGGCTTAATCTAAAGCTCCTCTCTTGCTCCACTGCTGCAAGCAACTCTTAACTGCAAGGGAGACTGTTATAATTAAAATCTGGAATGGGATTAAAGTAACTCCGTAGTTAACAGAAGACCAAAAACACAAATCTACATACTTCATCATAACAACTCACAAAGTGGCATGGGTAAAGCCCGCCATTCAGTGGAATAGAACAGACCTTTGTCTGATATACTAAAACGAGGGGGTTTGAGAATGATGCAACAAATTCTACCACATATCACCAAAAAGGAATAAAACAAATTTCCCCACATACCTTGTAGGATCCTTCAAGATGAGGATTTGCAAGCACATAGGACATTCCTTACTTCTTTAGGACCTAATTAAGAAAAGGGAAAATTTTTAGCATCTATCAATTGCAGGCCTCCTGGAATTAACCTACACATCAATAGCAATTTATATATAGATGGTCTCAACGACTAAAACAAATTTCATGAAGCAATTCACCATTCAAGTATGCACTGCAAATGATACTCATGTTTACAGCTAGTGACCTGAAACAACCCACCAGATCTAAGGTCGGTTATGGTAACCAAAACCCATGTAGGGAGGAACAAAATTCACCAACCAAAATACCTATCTTCGACCTTGATTGAACCAAATCCAATGGCTCAAAACCCATCAGATACATCTGAAACCCAAAATCAAATGTAAACAATGGAATCAATCAATCATAAACCGCATGAATTGGAAAAAAGCACATTACCGTGGCAGGATCATTGTCCATAAAGGGCTCAAGATAGATGTTGCAAGCATCATCACAGGGGTCCTGCACACCTCCTTCCACAAAAGCTGCAGCCGATGTCAAGTGAGTCTCTGTAACTTTGCTATCCTCCATCCCCAATACCAAAACCCACACAAAAACAAAGCCAAAATACAACCAAATTCAGCAAAGGCCTCGACCAAACCTATTGCCAAAATGGATGCCTGGTGAAAACAAGGTCAATCCTTCTATACCCACTAATCAAAATATGCTTTGTAACGCAAAAAAAGGGGTATTGAAACAGGTTTGGACCACCAACCAAAAGGCGAAGTTTGACAGAGTAAAGAAAATCTACAACAAACAAACAAACCTGCAGATTAGTCAAAGAACCATATAAAATAAATGAATCACTAAAACAATGTTTGTGTATTTCAAGCACATTGAGCATGCTAAAGCAACCAAGGAGGGTTTGCAAGGCGTGGCCATTAGAGTCAACTCTCTCAGAATCAAATTTGCTCGGGCGGTAAGGATTTTGCATTTCAGTGCTCTTTCTCTGTTTCTTTGGAGTTTTTTTTTTATAATTTTCCATACACCCTTAAGCTTAGCTTGATAGGAGAATTTTCATCAATTTTCTTCAAACCCCTGATCGTTCGATGACATTTCATCTCAAGACTCTATTTCTTGGGGTATTTTATCAAAATTCCTTTAAACCCTTGTCTATTTAAAGTATTTTTATTAATCTCTTTCAATTATTGTTTGGTAAATCTTAGAGGGGTAAGTCATATTGTGAGGTTTCATTGAGTACCACACGTTTCTCAACACGTTTTCTAGGTATTTTCCCTAGTATCACAACCATCAAAATGCCTGCCCATTCAAAAAAGGAGTCAAGGGAATCATTGAAGGAACATAAAGAACAAGGTAATGGAGATCTAGGGCATCAATACAACTGCAAACTTTGGAATGTTTCATCTCGTCTAGAGTCTAGACTACATTCCTTGGCTTGATAATGAAATTCCCATCAGACAACTTCATAGTACTTCACATTATGAGCATCGAGAAAGGAATTGTTGTGAAGACCCCCCTACATGCCTTGGTCCCCTTCCTGCAGGATATAAGAAACCAATCACATGGCCCACAAGCAGAGCTAAGGTTCACTCTCTCTTCCCTTGATGCTTGAATGAAATTCATTGATCTATGTATCACTTGTAAAATAGACTTAGAACACGTTATTGATTGTTAGTTTCTTATTTATTGTGCATATATGATACAACAATGTTCCTCACACCAAACTTGTAGTTGTAAAAAAACTCAAAACCAGCTTATGGTATCAGAGAAATATCTTACTTTCTCTGGTGGTGGAACACAGTTCAAATGGTATTCATAGAGCATGATTGTTCTCTTTCAATACCTAAAACCCCAACCCTAGAAATGAGAATTTTGGTTAGAATTAATATACAAGACTCTTCCAACATAAAGATGTGTATAACCTATGCACGACAAAAAGCAAAAAATTGAATACTCTAGCATCAAAATGTGTGGAGAAGTAAACAGGGAAAACGAAATTTTCAAAATTTTCAATCTTCCAACATCAATCAAAGATCAAGATGTATACAGAACGACCGAGCTGATTGTAAATCCACGTGTCTTCCAACATCGAAGTATCAAGATGTATACAAAATGACTGAAATTTCTTAAATCGGATTTTTCTCACATGGAATCATGTGATTTCAATCCACTAGGGTATGCAAATAAAGGAAGACGCATGAATTGCATCGGGCTGAAAATCTATTTAAACTAGAATGTTTTGATACTTTATTGAAAGAACGTCATGAAGCACTTGGAATATACTCCCATTTGATTTTATACTCTGTTGCACCTGATTTTAATTTAAAATCAGTGAGGAGTCGCACTTGGATTATATTCCCATATGTTTACTTTTATACTCTATTGCACCTAATATTAATTTAAAATTAGTGAAGAGGCACACTTGGATTATATTATCATTTGTTTTTATACTCTGTTGGGACTAATTTTAATTCAAGATAGTTTGACATCTCTTCATGTGCAAAATAAGACAAGTAGAAGCAAATTTTAGAAGTACTCGAAGCTATTTCAAAATCCGAATAGCACTAGAATCTATATCCTAGCTGGAAATAACCTTAACAAAAAATACTAACATAATGTTGTGATCTATTTCTAAAAAGTGGCTCTTCACCTAATAATATGATCAAGAAGGTCAAGTGTTATATGCTTGTCAAGAGTAGCCCTTATGCATGTCCTCGGTTTTTCGCTGGACAATAGAGCATAAGAAGTTGTTTGTGAATATCTATTACATCATTCAAAATACAAATATAAAAAAGACAATCTTCTTACCTGATCTATGAGTGTAGATTACAG
This sequence comes from Picea glauca, assembly GCA_000966675.3. Taxonomy (NCBI): domain Eukaryota; kingdom Viridiplantae; phylum Streptophyta; class Pinopsida; order Pinales; family Pinaceae; genus Picea; species Picea glauca. The sequence goes on from JZKD02S2400157.1 coordinate 86,588, forward strand.
TATCTCCATTCCAACCATCACCAACAATTTGTGGAAGAAAGTCAACATATTGAGCACGCACACTACCACTTAAGGTCATCGGAGATGAATCGTGAATACGATTCTTCTTTTCAACTTTGCACCATCCTGCTCCTTGGCAATTAAAGATACCCATGTTAATAACCAAGTTTCCCTAACATAGAGCCCCACCTTTTCCTGTCTCTGGCTGGATCTACGAAGAGACAAACCCGTGTCGGTCTTCCAAGCAATCGCGCACACAAAACAGATCCATCGGGGAGGACTAGCTTTTTCAAAAGCTCAAAATTGTGAACCCCTGACTTGTCACTGAAATTTTAAACGACCATGAAAACAATGTTTACAGAAATTATTCAAACCCCTCCCCTGCCAAAGCATATAGATAAAAAGGGGGAAAAAGGGTGACTGCACACCAGAAAAACTACTCTGACAATTGAACTATTCCTAAAACTCAAATATATATCAACCATAAAGAAAGGTTGAAGTTTTACCGAACTATCCCTACAACTCAAATATATATTAACCATAAAGAAAGGTTGAAGTTTTACCGAACTATCCCTACAACTCCAATATATATTAACCATCAAGAAAGGTTGACATTTTACCTGACATAAATTGTACAGCCTCCGACAGCTTGAGCAACACCATGGTATTCAACAACTGGATGTAAGCTTTGCATCATTGAATTGAAGATCATCAAACATAAGCGATTTGTAGACATTGTTTTATAAATATCAAACACAACTTTTGAAGTGATGTAAGCTCTGCATCAATGAATTGCAGATCATCAAACATAAGTGATTTGAAGGCATTATCTTCTAAATATCTAACACAACTTTTGAATCCCACTTACAAAAAACATATCCCAATCTGGTTGCATGAACTCTCCTAGAAACAAGGTATTGTAAGCAACTGAGGAAATATGAATAGTATGTGATGTTGGATCTCTTGAGAAAAAGTCGTTTGAAGCTCTCTTATAAGGGATTTTGTTTCATTGTTCTTATAAAAACAATGGTGACCAGTCATTGTAATCCAGTAATTTCAGTTTTCCATACCACCAAATGTTTGAAACCCTAAGTGAGGAGTAGGAGCATACCACCAAATTAATCAGAGGGGTTTTGTCTGTTATCCATCTTCCCTCCATTGTCACTAAAATTTTAAATGGGATGTGCAAGTTTTCATTATTATCATTTTTTGCTCAACACCATTGACGATTTCAAGACTCTATCTAACTTGCAAATCAATCGGAGACGCCTTATCAATGAATAATTAGTTGAATGGCTCCAGGGATATATCCCCTTCTCAACGATTTTGGCAAGATTTTCCAAAGTAAGAGGCCCCAACAACTCTTTGAAATATGCGGATGGCCTTACAACCTCTGTTTTGACGGAAAATAGAAACATGACTACAAGGGCCTCATGCCCTTTTTCTCGTCGGAATCGATGTGCACATTGCTCAGGAATCCTATATCGATCTTCTCCTCTACGTATTTAGATTGACTAATGCGTCTCAAACCCTGCACCTTTGAAGCCTGATTGGTGTAGGTTTTGTTGTTTTACCAATTGCAAGATCGCTCGGGTGAAAATTTAGAAAGAAGGTGGTATCGTGATGGTTGCAAGGACTCGGGCTGACAATGATCAAGTTGATGATTGGTGACAGGGGTAAGAAGCTTGCAGAGACTTCCCAGTACTCGTAAATTCCTTGTAAACCCATTAAATTAAAGTTAAATAATAATTGCGAGGAAGAGGGGGCTAACAGTTGGAGTCAATGGGAGGTGCCATAACCCAAAGAAAATGTATCAAACAAGTGGCAATACTTAATTGGTTAAGGACAAACGACAAAAATTCAAAAAAGAACCTCCCCTTAAAACACCTTCGATAATGCTTTATGTGATGCCTTTCTTGAAAAAAATTCAATTCGATTTGTGTATTTTATCGTGATATTTTAGAGTGGTGGTTTCATTCTAGACTATAGTGTTCACTCTTTTCTTTGTCGATATACTATATATGAATGTGAAGAGAAGAGAAAAACAAAGGCTCAAATATCATATGATAAAAGGAAGCATTCAACAAAACTGAGATCAAAAGTAGTGGAGTTGGTTGAAAAGCAAATTTCCCTAGAGATGTAATAAAGTCCATCTTGGTCAATCAGTGGACTCTTAATGAAGATTGTGACAGTAACTTATGGATAGATTGTATTTTTTGTGACTGCTAAGGTGGGTATACAACATGCAAAGGACAAATGGTGATTTTCATGGTGGCAATTGTTTGTTGAATGATTATTGGGCTCGAAATATTTAAAGAATGATTTAGATTTTTAGATATATTTTATGGAAAGATTTAAAAAATGCTTTAGCTTTATTCCTAAAAGTGCTACTCTCAGATTTGTTCCTCTGTAGCAGATAGCCTGCATTAGCATGTTGATTCCCTGCCGATATGGGAGACTCAAGATCGTTCTCATTCTTAGACGAAGCATATGGACCAAGCATCTTTCTTTCTTTCTTTCTTTGCTATATATTTGAAAACTTTTATTACACTATTCACTTCTTTATATTATATTTGTTTCATTGTTAGTTTTCTGATCATAAAACGTATGTTACTCTTTTTTCTGCTTTTCCTTTCCCCACTTGGGAGTATGCTAATTCATCTCCAATGACTTGAAAATATTTATTTGTAAAAGATCTAAAAGGATACAAGGTTAAGTTGTTTTAAAGTTGAGCAATAAGTTGTTTTAAAGTTGAGCAATAAGTTGTTTTAAAGTTAAGCAATATAATTTTTTATTGCTTGAATTCTAAATGTTAAATTATACCACACATCTTAAATTTTACCCAATTTTCTACGTAAAATTTTGGAAAAAGAAAACAAATTTAAATCGTTTTTATCATACACCCAAGATTTATATCTTTTGTTTCTCGAAAGTCGAGACAGAGAGCTTCCATAACTCTAGTATCGGACGGAGAAAAAACATGAAACTGCTTCCCACGAGAAAGTTATGAATACTGAACACGCCATTAATTCAAATACCTTGTTAGGACGAAAGAAGGCGAAGCAAAAAATCTGGTCAATGGTCGGGACAGTTTAAGGTGGGAATATTGGAGAGCTTCCCGAGGGGGCGGCCAATATCCAGCTTGCTACGCAGCAGGCGGATTAACTTTGAATGCTGTGCGGATTAACTCTACAGTAGATGGATTATAGGTTGTCGGATCTGGATGGAAAGCAATCAGATCCACGGTCAATAATCCACCTTCCGCAAAGGTTACCTACGTTTTCATTTGACCGCCATACGATATGTATGGGGTTGAAATTTCGTTCAATCATTCCTATAACCCACCCACAATTGAAGGGAGAGATGAGTTCAATCATTCAACAGGTTATGCTTGACCCTGTTTAATCAGTCCAAGCTGCAAGTCCTTTAAGCTGTGTGGGCCTGAGAGTCAGGATCGTACGAGGAAATTATGAACCAGGTAGCTCTCAAGAGCCGTGGAGAGGTATAATAAGAAATTTATTTACAACACACTGTAATCAAAGTTTACAGGCACATCTTCATTCATTCTCTTTATTTCTTCTCATAGTTTCATTATTATTTTCTCAAAGAAGAAACTATGCAGTCAAATGTAAAAGATGTACCTGTTCAGCGTCGCGCGCGGACCAATGCAAAATAAATAACAAGTAGGTGTTCCATCGCCACCCTGCTGGATCATCAATCCGTAGATCTCATTCCGGACCCCTCTGCGTTTAAAATTTAACATTAGGGATTCGGAAATTAAAGTTTTAGTTCAATTAACAAATCAGGAAGAGAAAAAAAATTACGATTAAAGAAATCCGAATACTAACCGCCAGATCTATCTCCATCGCGTTTGCTTATGGAACGCCACTCCTGCTGCTAGGGTTTCTTCCTCCTTCAAGGTTCACAAACACATACATAACACATCCATCACATAATAACAAAATCAGAAACATAATACACACAGCCAGACACATAACAACAACAGCCAATACACAGCGCTCCACTTTACAACAACACTACTGCCTCAGAGAGATACAGCAAGCAAGTAGACAGCACATAAAAAAGAATAGAGGTGCACAGCCTCCTCTAAAATATAACTAATGTGAAATGTTCTGTATCGGATCCCGCTTTTTTCCACCATCTTCAGCGGTTACGTTTGTTTTTTCCCACGATCTGTATAAATATCCAGCAACAGGGAGTTCAACTCAAGCACAGCCATTCAACTAAATCCAACGGCAACCAATACATATGTGAGTAAAGTTGTAATTACCCATATGTTTAAAGATGGGGTCGCATTTGCAGTATCTATGAAGAAAGAATTCGGTGACCTGGACATCTAGTATTCCTACTTCTTCCGAAAGTCTCGATGGTTTAGGAAATTTCCGTATACAAATTTGTATGACCAGGGGAGGAGGAGGAGGAGGAAGTAGAAGTAGATTGTCCGGTCAAACATTCCGGGAAAAACGCGTGACACTACTTCTCACGAGAAAGTTATGAATACTGGGAACGCTATTAATTCAAATACCTCGTTAGGACGAAAGAAGCCGAAGCAAAAGATCTGGTCGGGACAGCTTTGGCGTGGGTGAATACTGGACGGGAGAGCCCCCGAGGTTACCAACCTGCCTTTTCATTGGATCGTCGTACGAGTATGTGCAGGCTCGAGATTTCGTCTGTTCGGACTCGAGATTTCGTCTGTCCGGAGTCCTGACGGACAGCTCTACAGGCCGATAACCCGCCCACAATTACCTAGCAACTCCGCGTAACCACCTGATAATGTTAGAAGAATTGAAGGGACAGATACGAGTTCAATCATTCAGCAGGTTTTACAGTAAAACGAGTGGCGAAACATCAGACGCTTGACCCTGTTTAATCAGTCCAAACTGCATGCCATTTAGGCTGTGGACGAGAGAGTCAGGATAATAGGAGGAAATTGTTTGACAGGTTTACACAGATCTTCATTCATTCTCTTTATTTCTTCTCATAGTTTCATTATTATTTTCTCAAAGAAGAAACCGTGAAGTAAAATGTAAAAAGTGTACATGTTCAGCGTCGGGCGGACCAGTGCTAAATAACAGCTTGTTGCTCCATCGCCATCCAGGTTCTGCTGGATCATCATTCGGCAGATCCCATTCCGGACCTCTCTGTAATTAAAATTTAACATCAGGAATTCGGAAATTAAAGTTTTAGTACAATGGACGAATCAGGAAGAGAAAAAAATTAGGATTCAAGAAATCCCAATACTCACCGCCAGATTTATCTTCATCGCGTTCCACGCTCGCTTATGGCTGTAAACATTCGTATATTTTCGCTGGCCACGCTCCGCTGGTAGGGTTTCTTCCTCTCTGAGGTTTCACATATATATATATATACATCACAAAATCACAAACATAATACACACAGAACTAGACACATAACAAGAAAAAAATCACAAACATAATACACACAGAACTAGACACATAACAAGAAAAGCGCTCCAACAACACTACTGCCTGAGAGAGATACAACAGAGAGTACATAAAAATGAATAGAGGAGCAGAGCCTCCCTCTCAAATATAACTCGTGTGAAATGATCTGTATCGGATTCTGCCTTTTTCCACATCTTCAGTGGCCAATACAGAGGAAACAGTTGTGAGTACAGTTGTAATTAGCCTTGGGATTGAAACTATTGTCAGTATCCAACCGTCAATAATAAATGAAAACCGCATCATTAAAACTAATTGAAAAAGCAACTCATGTTATTCGCTCCCTTCCATTCCATATCAATAAATCATTTAACATGATAACATTGATATATCCACATCGTGCAACCATTTCATTTCTCCGCTCCATTCAATTTCAATTCAATTAAATAGACGAAGTAAAATGATAGTTGACTAAGTATGTGCACATTAAGCCAAAAGTACTTTTAGCCACAGGTGAATACACCACATGGGGTGCGAATGCAGAGACCGTTGGAGCCATGGATTTTAAAACTTTTTGCGCGGGATTCTAACCAGAGCAGCCATGGCTGAAGCTGCAGTTTGGTTTAGCCCCGGGATAAGTCTAGGAGGTTGGTTTTTAGTATTTTTCTCTTCACACTGGTCCTAAGACTAACTTTCCCGTGGTTCGTCGTATTGGTTTATCCTGTTTCTCTCTTTCTCTTCTCATTTAGTTATAGACCCAGTTCCCAGTATTTCCAGTCAGTTAAGATTATTGATTTTCCCTTTTGGGAAACTGGACCTTACTCCGGGTTACCTGTTGAACTTGTTAGCTTACCCCGCAGTTTTGGTTGTAGTGCATTTTAAGTGGAGTTCATTTAATAATTGTCAACACTCTTTATTATTGTTTCTTTAAGGGAGGTGGAGTCTTATCTATCCGTGTTGTCTATCTCGTTGTTTTCCAAGTGGTATCGAGATGGCACTAAATAGAATGGATACTATTAATGCGGAGGTACAGGTTTTATTGAGCGAGCCTGTGGATGGGTTATGGCAGGTAGGTGAAGTAAATACACATAATTGTTTGTCTTCTAGAGCCCCTCGTTTACTCCCGTAAGAAAGGAACCATGTTATACTACTAAGTCTGATCATACTCCGTACTTTGATACTTTTCTTCCAGCCTTATCAGATGATGCCTTAGGGGATTTTACCCCGGTTTAGAATTCATCTAAACTTTTTGGTGCTGGTGAAAGAGAAGTTTAGGCTCAAAGGGGGATTTCTTCTGGTTGTGTTGTTGATCGGAGAGCTAGGAGACATTGGAGAGCTTCTAAGTTGGTAAAAAGAATGGTTCTTGGTGCGGACATAGGACTAGAAGACTCATGTAGGCAAACACTGTGTGGACTTGTAGGTAGATTTGCCTATCACAGAATGAGTGACAAAAAACTTATTCCCTGGTTGGAGAAGATTTGACGCCTAGCTACTGGTTACGTCCCAGAGATTTTCACTTTATCAAAAGGATGGATTGGTTTCCTGTGCAGGAACCCAGAAGACGCAGCTTTCTTGTTAAATTCATACTGGGTGGATGGAACAAGTAGTTTAATGCTAAAAAGGTGGAGATTAGCATTTAACCCGGAATCAAAAAATTTCTCGCACAGACATATTTGGGTTTTGCTTATGGGGTTGCCATGGTTTTTATGGAATGTCGACGCGTTGAAAGCTATCGAGAACTCCCTAGGAAAATTCATAATGACTGATGAAGGTAACCTCTCGACGACTGCAAGAAAGGTTGGCAAGGTGCTGGTGGAAATAGATGTACAACAAGGACTTCCTGAAACACTAGAAATTGAATGGAGAGGTAGTTATATTATGCAGAAACTTGACTACATAGGGATCCCATTTCGTTGCAGTTATTGTAGAAGCACAACTCATCTCCGTCGAGAGTGCAAAGGTAAGGAGTTTTGTGAAGAGTCTCTGGAATCTCTTAGAGATTACTATAGTCAACCTGATGTTTCAATGGATACGGGTTCGAAGGTTTTCCTGGCGGAGATTCAAGCTTTCGGGAGACCTCTTCATTGGTTCTAGGTAAGATTCAATCCCTTTGTCCGTCCTTTTATAATTCTTTGACTTCTAGGGATAGAGAGCTTGTGTTATCTTTTGTCTCGCTTAAGCAAGTTATTGTCGATGTTGGCTTGCTACCTTTTACTGTGAATGGGATTTTGGGAGATACAGAAGGTTTCGTTGGGGATACTGACTCACTAACTAATTCCCAGACTGATAATAGGGTTTTGGAACCTATGATTCATTTGGACCGTCAGGATTTGTCAGCCGACAAACTTACTGTCCAAAACCCTTTTCATGAGCCTTCCCTCCCAGATGTGGCCACTAGTAGTTCGGGATTTAGTCAACTTGAGACAGAACCATCCATTAATCTTCCTGGTTACCGAGAACCGAAAGATGAGGAGTCAAATCTTTCTGCGGTACTTGACTCATTTATCCCGTTCATACGAGGTAATGATTCCTCTGTCAAACTGCCAGTTTATATTGGTAAAATGGAAACGGTCTCGATGGTCGAAAAAGGAGAACACAGTGGCCAAATTTCCACCGTCGAGGAGGCTGGAAAAGAGTTCGCATGGTCAAGGGGTTTAGGTATTGAGCACTCTCCGGTGAAAACTCGAAGTGCTAGGAAAAAATCTTTCATTGATAAGGTTGTAGAGCCTATTACTCGTCCAACAACTGATGGTGGGGCCCTTAGAGCTTTGAAGACCCTTGCTAGATCCAAGTAATGTTATTATTCTCACTAAATATCAGGGGAACGGGGGGCGTCCTGAAATTAGCCTCTGTCCATGGAGTCCTTGATAAAGTTCGGCCAAATATCACTTTTCTTCAGGAGACTTTAGTACATGCAGAGAAAGTCTGTGCCTTCTTTCACATACTTAGACCTAGTTGGCATTGTTGTGCGATAAACTCAGTGGGAAAATCTGGCGGTTTATTAGTTTCATGAGATCCGAATTACTTTGAGACGGTCCCCTTTCTCACTTGTGGTGGGATGTTATTGATAGGTACTGATCTGGAAAGTAAGAGGCAGATCTCACTTCTTAATATTTACGGGTCGTGTTTGAAGCGTAAACAGTTTTGGGAAAGGCCGGAGAAGTCTGGATTATTAACTCTAAAGAATCTAGTAATAACAGGTGATTTAAATTTGACTCTCTCATTAGGTGAGAGCTAGGGAGGATTGAATACTTTGGGCACTTTGGCCAATTACTTTAATAATTATTTTCACAAGAACAAGTTGATATATATTGCCCCTGGAACATTGGTACCCACATGGAGAAATGGTTGAGCTGGAAATGAGTCTATTTCAAAGCGATTTGACCGCAGGCTCATTTCTGAAGATCTTCTGGCATCGGTGGGAGTTTACAAAGCATGGGTTGAGTTTCCCTACATTTTCGACCATGCTCCAATTGTACTTCAGCTTGATTCGTCTTCATCTTTTAAAGCTTTTCTTTTCAAATTTAATCCTATGTGGTCTACAGACCGAATTTTTATTGAGATAGTGCAGAAGCTTTGGAGCGATCATAAGTATCTACTAGAAGATGGACGGTAAAGGAGACTTGTTTGGAAACTAAAGGATTTGAAAGTTTTAACAAGAACCTAGCAAAAGGATGAAAGGCATCGCAAAAACTGTAGACTCTATGAATTGGAAAAGGAGATCACTTTCAGAATACAAAACTCGAATGATGGCATTTTCAATAATTTTGGTAACCGGTCTCTAAAGATTCTGGAACAAGAAAGAATGAAAATTCTACATGAAACAAAGGAACAATGGCATCAGCACAACTGGGCCATTTGGTTACACAGTGGAGATAAAAATACTAAATTTTTCCATAATTATGCAAGTTTTAGGAGGAATAGTAAATTTCTTTGGGAATTAAAAGATGAGGAGGGTCAGACACATAGTGGACAGGAAAATTAAAAAAAAATTGCCTTTCACCATTTCAAAGATTTTTATAAAGACAGGTTGGGTCCACCGGTTAGAGATCAAGTTAAAGTTGTTGCATTGTTTAAAGAGATGATAAATGAGACGAAAGCAGAGGCTTTATATAAACCGGTTGACTTGAAGGAACTACAAAAAGTTTTATCCAATTTTAAAGTTGACAAAAGTTTGGGCCCAGATGCCTAGACCATCAAATTCTTTAAGGAATTCTTTGACATTGCCGAGGAAGATCTGCTTGAAATGGTGGAGGAGTCTAGGCAAAAAGGATTTATTTCAGGAGCTTTAAATTCCACTTTTATCACTTTAATACCTAAAGTAAACAATCCTCATCTCTTTGGAGATTTTTGTCTGATCTCTCTCTGTAACTTGAGCTATAAGATTATCTCAAAGGTAATTGCAGATCGTATAAAACCTTTTCTCTCTAGATCACTTTCAGAGGAGTAGTTAGGCTTCCTACGGGGTAGACAGATTCAGGATGCCATAGGTACAGTCCATGAATACATCCATAGCATAAAGAAGAAGAACATAAAGTCTCTGGTATTGAAGCTTGATTTACATAAAGCATATGAATGTGTCAATTGGGACCTGTTGAGATTACTCCTTCTACAAATTGGTTTGGGAATTCATATGACCAACTGGATTATGAGTTTTGTGGTCTCCACCTCATACTCAATGTTGGTAAATTGAGAAGCTGCATATTTTCTTAAGAGTTGTAGGGGATTGTGCCAAGGTTGTCCCTTGTCTCCTTTGCTTTTCATTTTAGTTATGGAAGGATTGAGTCTCCTTTTGAAAGAAAGCCTAAATGTCGGGTTATTGACACGTATATATGTTTCCAGATCTATAAAAATCTTGCATATTCTATTTGTTGATGATGTGGTCATTTTAACAAAGGCTACTATGCAAGAGTGGTGAGAGATTGACAAAATCCTGAAATTCTTTTTTTTAACTTCAGGATTACAAATAAATTTTGCAAAATCTACTTTTCATCATGCTGGACTAACTGAACTGAATCTTAATGCATTCAAAGTTGTTTACCCTTTTAATTTTATTTCGTTGGATTTGGGTTTCAAATATTTGGGATTTTATCTCAAAGTTGTCACTCAACGCATTAAAGAACGGAATTGGCTTCTAAAAATTTTTGAAAGGAGAATCAATAATTGGTGCTACAGATGGTTGTCTTTAGGAGGGCGTCTAACTTTATTGAAAGTAGTGTTAACAAGCCAATTGGTTTATTGGTTATCTATTGTCATGGTCCCTATATCGGTTTTGAACATTCTCAGGAAGATGATGTTCAATTTCTTATGGAAGAGAGACAATGTTTCCCATCATTTACATATGTGCAATTGGGAGAAGATTTCAGTTCCAAAGTCTTTGGGGGGATGGGGAATCCTTAATATTTTTTATTTCAGCAAAGCACTGGCAGTGATTACTCTCTGGAGAGTTCTCATGAGAAAAGGTGTTTGGCATAGGGTTATCATTGATAAGTATCTTGGTAATAGGAATGTGACTTCTTGGCTTAGATCTAGTTCTTTTATCAAAAGCGGAGTATCTAAAATTTGGGGTAGATCATTAAAGGTGGTATATTTTATATTACATGGAATAAGCTAGAATCCAAGCTCAGGACACCTAGTGGTATTGGGGAAGGATCAAATTCTGGGGATGAGGGACAACTCCTTTCTATCAACCCCACTTCAGGGAGCATTAAAAGAAAAAGATATAAAGACTTTGGCACGGGCACAAAACCCTTCTAATGAGCAAAATATTTTTGCTTATTGGTCGAACAGTGATGAAGGGCTTTTTGGCTTCATAGTGGGATTTGTACAGGAGTGCACTAATTGACTCGGGAGTGATTTTACACGATGGCAGTGATCCTTTAATGTGGATAGGTGGAGACAATTCAGGAATCCCATCTGCTAAAAACTTTTACTTAAGTATCATTTCTTCAAAATGTCATACTAAAGCAAAGAGTTGGAGATTGTCTATATGGAATTGGAAGATACAGTTAAAAGTTAAGTTGTTCATTTGGCTGGCGATTGAAATAAAAATTCTTACTTGGAATATGCTACAGAAAAAAGGATGGGAGGGTCTGGGACATTGTCCTCTTTGCAAGATGGATTTGGAAACGACTTATCACTTATTCAAGCTTTTTCCTTTTTCCATTTCAGTTTGGAAAATCTTAAAACATATTCTAAAGCTTGACAGAGATTGGTTTGGTAATAATCTTTCGGATTGCTTGAAGAATTTGTATATGGAAAAGACTGTGTCCACTTCGATTGCAGCTCATGTTATCTGATTTACTTGGCTTGAACATAATAAGGCTATCTTTGAAGATACTATTCCTTCATTGCATTCAGTAATTTATAAGACATTGGCTCTTCAATCAAATTTCAGTAGTCATCTTAAGCCATGACTTCTGAGAACAATTATGATAAATTATCTTCAGGATTCAGCACTTGCATGGTTTGATGGTGAAACATCAAAAGACAACATTAGGAGTGGGGCAAGAGGAGTCATAAAAATCCAGGAGACCATTGTTTATAGATGGACTTTTTATTGTGGTAAAGGAACAAATACGAGGGCAAAGCTTTTGGGAGCTTGGGTCACATTAATGCTAGCTGAACATTTGGAGATCCCATGTATTCATATTATGGGTGATTCAAAAGTTGTAATTGATTGGCTCATAAACAAAGGGAGACTTATGGTTAGCTCCATAGAAGGATGGAAGAAAAGAATAAAATTACTTACCCAGAACTTCCTTTCTATTGATTTCCAACACATTTATAGAGATTTTAACACTATTGTAGATATTCTCTCAAAACAGGCATTGGTCGAACCTGAAGGACTAGTAACTTATTATCTATGGGCAAATGGAGATGAAGGCCCGAGAAGACATATCAAGATTCATTAATGTATTTACTAGTAAGAAGTAGTAGATAAAGGAAGATGAACCTTTCTTGTATAAGGGCATATCATTGTTTTTGTATCCATTTTGTTTCCGATTTTTAGTTTTTAGATGTTGTGGGTAATGTTATGGGATTCTAGAGATATGATTTTGATACTCCTCGTATATGTATTGGACTGTGCTGAAATAGCCAGTTTTTTAGGATCTATAGTATCATGTTTATGAACTGAAAGATGTAAAAAAATTATATCGCTAATATAATTTGAGCAAATTTTTTCCCTCAAAAAAAAAATTATGTGCTTTTTAATTAGAAAATGATATAACGAATTGTGGAAAGGTATGGTTAGAAGAAATAATTTCATTAAAGATAAATATTACCCTTCTCTATATCTAACAATGAACATATTATTTATCAATTTTTATTTTTTATTTTTTTTACCACCTTCAATTTAATTTGAGAGAAATGTGTCTTCAAACTTAAACCATTTCACTTTATTGAAAGAAAAAACCAAAAACATACAAATAAATACACAATGTATATAATTCAAATTAATTGATTATTAATCTAATTTTAAATAATTTAAGTACTAGGGGTAGTAGGTGAAGGGATATTATGTGATCCCGGAGGAAATGTTATTGTTTACTATGTTTGGGGATTAGGGAATAATGTCAACAATGTTGCCAAGGCATACTAATTATGGCAAGGAGTCGGAGTTGGAAAACTTAGAGGTCTTTGGAAGTTGATCATAATTGTGGACTCTATGATCACGATAAATGCTCTTATCGATCACAAAGACACCGAAATTTAGGCCATTTTGGGTGCAATCTCTTGAACCCGTAGTCTCCTTAAGGAGTTCAATGAATACAAGTTATTCCACATCAAACATGAATTGAATAGTTGTGTTGATCAATGGGCTAAGCAAGGTTCATCGCTTTGAGAGGGTGTTATTATTATAAATGGAGAGAAAGTTTATGAGCACATCCCTTAACTTAATGGGAATATTAATTACTAATTTTAGACTGTAGTTGGTGCACGAGATCGTTCACATGGCCAATTGTCCTTTTCACAAACTCTGAGTGGCTCCCATGGTTTACATTTATGGTCACTTGTGTGGGTTGGGATTACCTCATGCTTCATCAATCATGGAATTCATTGTTGGAGGTTCCTCCAATTTTTGGCGTGGTGTTTTGGAAGTGGAGAAGTGCAAGGTGGATGAAGATTGGATTGAAATGCGTCCAATGTTGGTGGTCTCTCCTCTACCAGCCAAGTATTGTCTGGTAAATAGTTCTAGTACTTACATGTTTTGCTTCATATCCAAGATTGCGAAGTTTATAAATTGGATTTCGAAAATGTAGCTTCTTTATGGATTGTTGGGTTAACTATCAGTAGCCCTGATAATTACCATGGTATTAGTTTTCTAGGAGTGTTCCTTTGTTTCCTCATGTGGGAAGGAGAATATTTGGAGGGTGGATTTCCTTCTATTTTTACTCTCTTCGGGTCTGGTTATCTTATAGAGTTTATAGATATAGGGCTTATTTCTGGTGATATTCCTTTATGGATTCTGGATATCTTTTTATTGTTCTTTTTTATGAATGTTTTTTAAGGGGTATTAAGGGTTTGAGGTTTGGTTTGATGGATGATCTTGTTCTATTCTTTGTTGTTCCATCTCTCTCTTCTCAAATTATTGGTGGGGTTTCTCCTTCCTCTACTTATTTTGGAAACCATGGCTTTGTTTACCTTGTGTGTTTTCACAAAGCAAGAAGGTTCATTTGGAATGTTGTTTATTTTTCCGACGTAAACCACCACAGTGAAGTGAATATAACTCTCAAAAACATGTTTGAAGGAAGGTTGTGGCCAATTGGGGTCAGTTTTCTTATTGCTCCCATTATATCCAAGTTGGTGTGCACTGTAACCAAGAGAGATTGGTTCAAATATACTAATAGTCGTGGGAAGAGTCTTTGTCAAAGCATAGATATATCTGAAAAGGACCTCAAGCATATTCTTTGTCGCCGTGAAGAGATTTCAAAGGAAAAAAATTCTCCTCTTCGCCAGCTATTTGACAAAGTGGGGAACTTGGAGCGGTCCTTCAATCAATGTATTGAAGGTTTGGAAACAGAGTGCCCATTTTCAAAAACTTTCATCATTTAGCCTATGCAATCTATTTCTATCAACCAGGAGTCTATGGCCTCCCGTCATGAGAATTCATTATACGAGCAAGGGGGTTTGGAAGCGACTCCCATGGATATCGAAGAATATTCTCCACAACATAGTGGAGTGCAGGGTGTGCAATACCATGGATCATCTATCAACTAATGTATTTCAAAACTACCTTTTTGTTAGGACAGATTGTCAAGAAATTCTATAATCAAATAGTATGGTTGCTTGTTAAGGTAGTATATATGTTTTTCAGGGCATTAGGAGACATTGATAGTATGGAAATAAGCCACATTTTTTTAAAGAATTTCCAAGTTTTTTTGTTGCTTCGACAAGGTGTTTTTTACAATTAATATAAAGCTTCAATTTTCTTTTAAATTTTTTTTACTAGGGGCAGCAGGTACGAGGGGGGATAATCTGTGATCCCGGAGGGAATACTATTGTCCGCTATTCTTAGGGGTTAGGAAACACTTCAAACAATATAGCTAAAGCATATGCATTGTGGCAAGGTGTTAGATTAGCCAGCTTAAAGGTCTTCAAAAGATTATTGTTTTGGGTGACTCTGTGATTGTGATTAGGGCCCTTATAAATCAAGCTAACATTCAAATGAAGGCCATCCCCGGTGCAATCTCTCGGGCTCCTAGTCTTATAAAGGAGTTTGAATATTGCAAGTTTTTCCATATCAAGCGTGAGTTTAACATCCAAGTTGATCATTGGGATAAACATGGATCATTGTTAGGAGAGAGTGTAATCAATGTCAATGGTGAAAGAGGTTTTATCCACATTCCATAGTTTGATGGGGTTAATTAATTCAAGGTTTGGAGGGAAGCTAGCATGTTGGGTTGGTCACGTGACCAGTTGTCCTATACACATTTTCCAATCAACAATAATGGTTTACATTTATGTTAGAATGTGTAGGTTGGGGATTTACAGAGTTTCAAATGTGGTCATGGCACTCATTGTTAGAAGTTCCTCCAAACGACGGTGCGGTGTTTTGAATGTGAAAAGACGTGTCTCAATGGGAGATCGATTTGAAAGGCGCTCAATGTTGAAATACAGTCTTCTATCGGCTAGGTTACGTCTGGTGAAAAGGTTTTTCTCTTAAATTCCATTCTCCATCTGTGAACTCGAGGCTATTCTCTTGGGTGTTGAAAATGTAGAATTTCTTTTGTTAGTTGAGTCAAGTGCCAATATAATCGAATTTAATATTGGTTATAGTTTTTCAGGGGAAATCCATCTTCTTTTTTCCTGGGAAGGAGAGGTAGTTGAATGTAGTTTCACTCCAGTTTGACTTAATGAGGATTGGGTGTCTTGTTGATTTTATTGATTCAAGGTTATGTTCTGGTGAGCTACCATTTTGAACTTTTTATCTTTCTCCTTTTATCTTGTTTCTTACTTTTCTTTTGCACAATTATAATGGTCCGAGTATTGAGTTGTCGGATATTCATGTTCCATGTTCTATCAATCCTCCACGATTTGTTTTAAGTATTGGAAGGACGATAAATATTGCATTATGCATTGAGTCTCTTGGTGAGGGTGTTAAGGAAACCTTTGACTCTACTTATTCTAGGTACTCTCATACAACAAGAAGGTTTTCTTGGAAGGATTATCATTTTGTTTATTTATCTAATCTTAAACCTCCTAGCACAGAGGATGTAATTCTTAAGAACAAGACTATGTAATGCTCATGGTCCATTGTTTTCAATAATCTATTTGCCTTCATTTCAAACAAGTCTATTAGCATTGATCTAAGAGAAGGGTGGCTTAGGTATATTGACAATTGTGGACGGTGGTTTATTCAAAGCATGGATCTTTCCTAGAGGGAGCTCAAGTAGATTCGTCGTCGTCGTGAAGAGATATATGAAGCAAATTGCTCTACCCTTCGCCAATTATCAAACAAAGTTGGGAATATGGAGCAATCCTTCACTCTGGGCATTGAAATCTTGGAAATAAAGTGCCAATTTTTAAGAACTTTCATTATGCCTCAAACCATTCAATCCCTTTCCATTAATTAGGTGTATGTTGCTTCTCAACATAGGAATTCAGAGGACTATCAAGGGGAATTAGAAGCTACTCCTATGGATACTGAAGAAGATTCTTCACAACAAAGTGGAGTGCAGGGGTGCAAGACCATGAATCAACAATTAACTAATGTACTTCAAAACCATGTTAGGGTAATTCGTCAAGAAATAGTGTAATCATATAGTATGGTTGTTTATAAAAACAATTCTGATTGTTTATAAAGTCAATTCTATTTTTCACTGGTTTAGGAGTCATAAAATTTTTGGGTATAAGCTTCAATTTTGTTAAAAAACTTCTAATTTTTTTGTTGCTTCAACAATATGGTTTATATAATATAAAGTTTTAATTTCTTTAAAAACAATAATTTTGGTTCTAAATCTTAAAAGCTAAAAAAAAAAAAAAAATAAACTTTTATCATATATTTTATTAGGATTGATATTAAAAAAAAAAATCCATATTTACAAAATGTAAAAATAAAATAATAAATAATATATATTATATATTTTATTTTTAATAATATAAAAGACATTATTATTATTAAAAAATTTAATGAGTTTAATATTTTCATTTTCAATGTTATTTAAATTTAAAGAATATTGATAAACACGTGTATGTGGTATTTAAATTTAAAGACTATTGATAAATAAGTCTAAGTGGTATTTAGAATAATAAACTCCATCATAATTATTATGTATTTTTTTAGGTAGGATCTTTTTTTGGGGGTTTGTAGGATCATTTTTTTTGGTTTCTGTGGATGCAATTATTTACAACATGATGATTCATCATAAATACATAGTGAACATAATGAAACAAGGGCTGTATGGCAGCTTAGTCCCTGCCAAGTAAATTTGGAAAAGGAGTGTACCTAGATGGGATCATTGAACTAGTTAAAGTGTCCCAACAATTATAAAACCAAGTTGCTATAATTATTATTTGTCTTTATTTAAAATAAAATCAAAATCATTATTAAAAGAGAAAGATATATATATATAAATTGTGTATATCATTTTGTTTTTAATTTTTAACTATATTTTTACTAATTTATTTTTATTTAAAAAGAAACTCAAATTACTATTAAAAAGAAATTCAAAATTACTATTAAAAAGAAATTACACATATGTCATCATACATAATTATATGTATATCATTTTGTATTAATATAGTAGGCGAATACTTTGTATTAATGATAAGAGAAAAGCATAAATGCAATAATAATGAAATAAATGGATAGTAATAATGAGAGAACACATGGCATTTTTACCTTTTTTTTCTTAATTTTTGATATAAAAGGTACTATGTACTTATAACCAAGTTTATTGAAATGCAATAATAATGAAATAAATGGATAGTAATAATGAGAGAACAAATGACATTTT
>JZKD02S2400157.1:119738-144711 GCA_000966675.3 Picea glauca
AACTCTTACACAATGGAATCGTGATTCACGATCTCCCGATATAATCAAGGCCGTCCATCTGGGGGACAGATGGCAACCATCCAGAGCCGTCGGTGGTAGGTCCCATCGGCATATCAGGAATCGAGATATCGCGAGTCCCGGGTATATATGTTTTGTGTCATCGCAAATGCCGAAACCCCGATGGAAGGTTATACGGCTACCGTCATATGGTAAGTGGTCACATGGACCATGGTATAACTAAGGGGGCTAGCCAGTGTAAAGGCGCGTCGAGAGTCCAGGGACTCGTGCGCTATGACATTGAGAGGCGCCAAACCCCGACGAGAAGCTGTCGTATGGTCATATAGGAACCAGTCGTGTGAATCAAAGGCTTAGCCAAGTGGGGTTGAGGCAACCAAGGGGTGAATAAGTTTTGACACTAGAAACCCCGAATCCCGACATTGAACCCGAGATTGGCACTTCGCTAATGCAGGTTTCTGGAGAACTCCCTTTTGTGGGGGATTAACCCCAAAAATTTTAAAATATTGATAGTGGGTGTGTTACATAGGACCAGGAATCACACACATTAAAAATTCAAATTAAATAAACACAATTTCCTAACATCCAACATAGTTTAAGATAAAGATTTATGAGCACATAAAAATAAAAGAAGATGAACAACATGCATAAAGAGAACTAACTTTGCATTCTGAAAACAGGGTTACAAGGCACCGTCGAGATTGTTCCCGAAATAGTTTTCATTGAAATTTCTCAAAAAATAATAATGTTTGTTACATATTCCTCGAAATTTGAATGTGTTTTTCATATAGAATGGGATTGGGGCACCCACTAACCATAAAAGAAATAAGTACAAGAAATAGGACCGTAGAAAAAAGAAGTGGGCGATGATAGACAACAAGACCTAAAAAGAAGAAATTGGTAGCTATCAGTCTTTAGTTAGACATTTCTATTTAAAGAGGTGGAATAATTGGATTGATAAAGAAAGCGGGATGTGACCAATATAAACTTACTATGATGGTATCTCTCTCTGCCTTTTCTATTTGCTTGTTGATGCCTTTTTATTACTTTTGTTGACGGCTACTGGAATCGTGCCAACCGCTTGTTGCCTTTCGTCGGTGAGCTTGTCGATTGCCATTTGGAACCATTCTTCAATGTAGCTTCTCATGGGGGGCACGTTGATCTAATGCTGGATTTTTATGTTGAAAATATCGCTTTCTAATTCCCTTAGATCAATAGAAAGATTACATAGAGCCTCTTCAATTTCTTGATTTTTTATCGAATAGTCCACTAGCCAGTTGTCCATATCATCCTCATCATATTCAAGGATGTTGTAAAACTTTTCAAAATACAACCCCTTAAAAATCTCAACTTTTTCATCGAAGGTTTGCTTGGTTAAGAACAAGGAGTTGAGGATTAATTTGGGGTCTTAGACCTCGTTGGTACTTCCGACTAAGTCTATTTCGGTCATCTTTATGAATAATTCTACTTTCTTTGATACGACTTGTTCACATGACACGACAATGAGATGTAGGTTCTTAAATTTCTCTTTCTAGCATGCATTTAATTGTTTGATCCAATTTGGGGAGGGGAGATCTTCTTCTCATTTATGTCATATTGGTGACTTTGATGCCAAAAGGGATGACCGCATATAGATAGAAACCTTCTTCATTTTTAAAATCCGCCTGCAAATATTCTTGGAGGGCATGTGCCCTCGTTCCAAAGGAAGTTATACTTTTTTATGTTTCCCATGCTTCAGTAATTAGCTCCATTCTTTTCTTGATATTCTTCTCCAGATAGCCTCTACACGATGTGAGGAGGCTGGAGGATCCTTTTAACTTGGCTGCAGGGGTGGAAAACATAGTTATTGCTAAAGGACTAACAATCAATGGGATATAAATCAAAGCTTCCTCCAATTCCTTGATTCGGTCTTTCAGTTTGGAATTCTCCACCTCAAGGCCTCCAATGGAATCATCAATATCATCTATGGTTACTCGGTGAATTCGAGAGATTTGGGATGGCTGCATGTTCCTAAGGTTAATCTCTGAACGAGATTTCCCTTTCTTATTTCTGACATCTCTCTTTTCAATAATTAAATTTTTAGATTCGCTGTAAAAAACAACGCTCTAGAATACAAAGGATTCATCTTCGTCAAAAATCTCAGTCTCAGGTATTTCCATTAGGGTATTATGGTGGATAGCATCCCCGGGATGATCAATGTTGGGGAATACATTTTCGAGATCAGTCTCAAGTTTCATGTCTTCAAGGGAGAAGACATGTATATCACTTTCACTTCGGGGTTCTTTCGCTTCTTGCACAATGTTTTTTACCTTCTTCCTCACAGGAAGCTTGTGAGAACTATCAATTTTACCCGGAGGAGGGTTCTTATCTCCTCCTCCGTTCGAAGAGTTGTGGGTTGCTTTCTTACTGGGATGGGTCATTGGAGCGATGCTCTGGGATGTCGTGCTCTTGGGAGTGGAAGCTAGGTATTGGACACTCTTCTCACCGGGGCCTTTTCCCTGTTGTTTGTATAGTTCATTGGTGCTTTGCAATGTCTCTAGGTCTCCAACGTCAAGAGCAGGAGTGTTCTCATCATTGTCTTTGTCTTCCTTTAGGAGTGTATGGATAAAAGAATTGTTGAAGCCAACTACTAGTAAATGTTCTACAAAAATCCCATTAGGGTCGAACCCTCTCAGTCTTTCAGCATATCTTTGGTTCAAGTTGTTGAAATGGCTTGTGAATTCATAAATATTATTGACGTTCCTGAACATGAAGTCCTCAAATTTCCAAGGCAGAGGAATGGACTGTTTTTTCTCTTCTCATGGAAAAAATGCAATCAATAGTTGTATTGCCTTGCTATTTATGTAACAAACATTTTGTCCATAATGTGGCATGGAAGGAAAGTAGGATTTTCCGTGGAGACAAAAATCATTATTACACTGTAATTCTCCATTTGTTCAAGTGTCCCCTTCCTTTCTAAAAACTCGGTTTCCTAGTCATACATTCGGGGAGCATCCTTTGCTAACAATAAGTCTTTGAAAACTGAGACAAAGTCATTAAAAATCTCATAAAAACAATGGGAGGCCTTGTGCCTCCATAAGGCCTGGTACCAGAAGGTTACTCGGTTGAATTCATAGTCTACCTTCTTGGACGTAGATAGTTTTGGAAATGGACAACAATGCGCTATCGTGAAAACCAAGTAGGATGACATATAAAATTTCTTCTCGGGTTTGAATCGTGACAATTGGGAACAAATTTCAAAGGAAATCAACTTTCCCCAATAAAAATGACCTGATCCTTGATTGTGAAATACAAAATATAAAGAATCATGCAGGAAATACTTGTTGCAGATTCCTGTCCCGTTATCCTCATAAACAACCAAGAAATTTCCCGGAATGGATTTCTAAATGAACTAACTTGCAACCTTGTGATATCTTTAGGAACTGTCGTCGAGTCTTCCAGGAACTCGGGTAAGAGGTCCAACCCATTATCATGATTTTTTAGGAACTCCTTGCATCTTTCTCCTCTGAAGGTCAATGTTGGCTCCGAAAATCTCAACATCTTGTGGAAGACCTGGGGTGACAAAGAAACAAGAGAGTGGTCCCGCAGTGGAATAATTCTTTGGCTTGAAATATGTTTCTCGGCGCACCAAGAGACCACCTCCTTACAGTCAAAGACTTCAGGGACACAACTTGCATGAGCAATTCCAGAGGTCCAAATTACTTTGTTTTGGGAGGAAGGGGATGAGTAGTAATAATATGCCCTGGACCATTGGAAGTTTTGGTCGTCGCGCCCAAAGATGTTCACTATATCTCCACAGAACTGTTGTTGAGTTTCTGCCATAAGTTGATGAGAACGTCTGTTTGCTCCAGATGATGTTTGAAATGAACACTTGGAAGGGATAATGTAACCCTCCGCAAATCTTGGTTTAATGCATATGAATGGGAGATCTCCTCGATACTTTCACTCATTAATGAAAATATCTACAGTTCCTGCATGATGAGCCATTAGCATTAAATCTTACTAATTACATACTTGGAAAGAAGTGCAAAGGTGGCAGTGACAGTGAAGAGCGATTAAGGATTGGAGATTTCATGAACCCGCCAACCCGACGACCCACGAAAGACATTCCATGATGTTTGAAATGAACACTCAGAAGGGATAATATAACCCTCTGTGAATCTTGGTTTAATACGTATTAATGGGAGATATCCTCGAGCCTTTCGCTCATTAATGACAATCTTTACGGTTGTTGCATGATGAATTGTTAGCAGTAAATCTTACTAATTGCATACTTGGAAAGAAGTGCGAAGGTGGTGGGCATAGGGAAGAGCGATTAAGAAATGGCTAAGTATGGAAAGCGGTCGACCCGACTTCAAAATAGGTTCATAAGGGATACTCAGGAGAGGTGAGGGCCTGATGGTCAAATTGTATGTCTCAAAACTTTTGAGTGCAAAATGTGTAACATGAAGAGGGCATGATAGGGTAGTCCAGCGGTCAATTTGTATATCGCGTAACTATGGGTGTTGTTTGTAGGTCAGATAACAATGGAAGCACAATCTTGAGCCCACCTATCCGGGAACTTGCAATTGAAAAAGTGGCTAAGTATGGAATGGGGAAGCGGTCGGTCGGACTCGTTTTCGGTAATATATTGAAATTTGTAATGGATATCCCATTACATGGCAAGATCTTTTCTGCATGTTTCTTGATAAGTTGTGTAGGGATAGTCAGTGTGACTGTCTCCTTGATCCTTTCGCTTATTAATGGTAATCTTTACGGTTGCTGCATGATGAGTTGTTATCATTAAAGCTTACTAATTGCATACTTGGAAAGAAGTGTGAAGGTGGTGAGCACAAGGAATAACAATTAAGGAATGGCTAAGTATGGAAAGTGCTTGGTCGGGCTTCAAAATCGGGTCACAAGGGATACTCAAGAGAGGTGAGGATTCGATGGTCAAATTGTATGTCTCAGAACTTTTGAGTGCAAAATGTGTAACATGGAAGAGGGCATGATGGGGCAGTCCAACGGTCATTTTGTATATCGTGGAACTCCGAGGGCAGTTGGTAGGTCATGAAATAATGGAGGCACAATCTTGAGGCCACCTGTCTGGGAACCCACAATCAAAAAAGTGGATAAGTATGGAATGGGGAAGCGGTCAGTTGGACTTGTTTTCTGTAATATATTGAGATTTGTAATGGATATCCCATTACTCGGCAAGATATTTTCTGCATGTTTCTGGACAAGTTGTGTATGGATAGTCAGTGTGACTGTCTCCTCGAGCCTTTCGCTCATTAATGAAAATATTTACGATTGTTGCATGATGAGTTTTTAGCATTAAAGATTACTAATTGCATACTTGGAAAGAAGTGTGAAGGTGGCGGGCACATGGAAGATCAATTAAGAATTGGAGATTTCGTGAACCCGCCAACCCGACGATCTGTGAAAAAGATTCCAAGAAATGGACAAGTATGGAAAGCAGTTGATCGGGATTCAAAATAGGGTGACAAGGGATCCTCAAGATATGTTAGGTCTCGACGATCAAATTGTATGTCTCAGAACTTTCGAGTGCAAAAAGTGTAACACAAAAGAGGGCATGATGGGGGAGTCTGTCGTTCAATTTGTATATCGTGGAACTCCGGGTGCTGTTTGTAGGTCACGTAACAATGGAAGTGAAATCTAGAGCCCGCCTGCTTGAGAACCCGCGATCGAAAAAGTGGCTAAGTATGGAATGGATAAGCGGTGGGTCGGAGTTGTGATATACAAGCATGAGTGGAAATGTGAACCTGTGAGTCCACCAACCCGTGCACTTAGACATTTTCAGAAAAATGACTAAGTAACCAAAAAGAGAAAGTAGAGGAGAAAAATAAAGGGGAATTTGGTTAAGTATAGAAGAGGGAAAAGAAGGGGATAAAAGAGAGTGGGAAAATAGAAAAGGGGAGGGAAATTTTTGGAAGCGGGAATTGGTCTCAAACAAGCCCCATTGTTTCCAAATCATCATTTTCTAGTCCAATATTTTATCCACATACTCGTTTTGTATTGTGTTTGTATTATTAAAAAGGGTGCGAGCAAATGCAAATATAAACTATAACTTGATTTTTGGCTATAACTATGTATATTTGATTTACATGCGCTATTGATGTTTGGATTTTGTAGATAACAATGGGTTGGCATAATTTTACATTCCTACTGTGATAAGGCCTTAAAAAAACTAGAATAAGTAACAATTTTTTCCAATTCAATTCTCACACACAAAAAAATTCTGATTCCATAATATTTATCTTTGTCGATCCGATAATAGGGAGGTCGATTTGGTAGATTGGGCTATTGGTCATTTGAGGCGACTAGGGTGCCTCAACTAATGCTTTGATGAAGATTTGTTTTTATTGCAACCTGTGGGAGTGATTGTTTTTTTGATACATTGTTTAATGCCTTGAAATATTATTTTAAGTATTAAACTTCCTGCAACAGATTATTCATTGAATGGTTTGTTGTTTCCCTTTGTTTTTACCTCTATTATTTCACTTGTTTGTCATTACTCTGCTACCAACCAAGGAGAACCCTCATCCATATCATCTTGCCAATTTGACCATGCTTGTGTCTTGGTGAAACAACCCTCTAACTCACCAACAAATTCAAAAGAACGACCACTCCAAACTTATGGTGGCTTGGCTTTGCCCTTTAGAACTCAGGTGCAGAATTTAGGAGCAATAGTAACTATGAAGTCAATTAGATAGCTCTATAATCTCTTCAATCAAAGAATAGAGAAAGTGAGTCATAGTTATACTTTATAGGATGTGTTTGCATAAGAGAAGCATACAAAAGTTACAGAGAAATCAATGGAGGGTTGTTGAAATAAACTTATTGTATTGTCAACTTGACCGTAAGTATAACAACAACGAACTTGAATTTTAATTTTGTGGTTGATGTCATAACCCCATTTCACTTCAGCTAGCATACATCATATTTTTTCAAAATATTTGTGAAGAAGAGTTTTGGTAATTTTATCAATAAAGTAAAAGTGTCCAAATAGAGGTCACATAATGGACAACCAATAGTATACTTCCTTCTCGAGTGAAGGAATCAAGGAAGCAAGAGGGAAATAAGAGATCCTTCACTCAGTAAGGTTGAGATGAGAACAAAACTTCTTGGGCGGGGCCCCAACTCCCGCGTCATGAATTGGTGTTGCTATGTTCTATCTACATTACAAATAGAATTGAATGTTGGTTTGAAACTCTGTGTGAAATTCATTTATGTTTCCATAGAAGCCTCATGTGATCGACACAATGCATTGTCACATAATTGTTCCATGCTTAATATTTGATCAAATTACTTGAGTCAATACAATATTTAATAATTATGAGACTATTGAACCATGCAAACGAGAAGAGGTGTTAAATCCAACAAAGAAGGCCCAACCAAGATTCTAAGGAAATTTTTTAATAGTAAAACTATAAGAAAAATAGTGGGGAATATATATTTATCCATAGACATTGGATTGTTCTTTGCATCGAAGCATTGAACATACTTGTCATAAATACAGGTAGAGGAGTTACAAAAAAAACATGCATACAATTCTGTGTTGTTCATCTAGTGCAACAACATGCAGAAGGCATCGAAAATCTCTTGAACATGCATACAAAATTGATTATCATGTTTTTTTAGGAACTCTTTGCAGTCTTATCCTCTGAAGATCAATGTTGGCTCAAGCAAACATCTTTTGGAAGAGCTGAGGTGACAAAGAAACATGGCATTGGTCCCACAATTGAATAATTATTTGGCTTGAAATATGTCTTTCGGTGCACCAAGAGACCATCTCCTTACAGTCAAAGACTTCAGGGACACAACCTGCAGCGGGGACAAATCCAAACCATAAAAATGAAAGGAAAGTATACATCTATGAGGGCTAGGACTATCATTCGAGTCGAGAGACTCAAACTCTCATGTTGGAAAGTGGCTATTGTGTTCAACGTCAGTTGCTTCTCTGAAACCTCTTCCTTTGGTCTTCTTATGGCTGTCGATGCCAAGCTGGGAAGTGCCCCCCGTTATGGTGGATTTCAATTTGGGCGCAGGAGTGGGAACATCGTCTGCATTTCCATCATCCATAGTTGTATCATCGTCCATCATATCATCTTCTTCTGGCTCGAAATCGACCGCATCAACCTCTGCGTTGACCATTCTTTCGTTCTTTTCTGCAAAATCCTTGAAATTTGGAGTGGGCGATGGATATACAGAGCGAATGCGGGATATACACATTTATAGGGTTACAAAACAAATAAACGCAGGGGGGCAAGATATACGCATTTATAGGGTTATAAAACAAATAAATGCAAGGGGGGTTGTCTGAGCAAGGGGAGTTGCCTTGGAATTCTTTGGCTTGAAATATATCTCTCGACGCACCAAAGGACCATCTCCTTACTTCCTTCTGGGCGGAAGGGGATGAGTAGTAAGAATATGCCTCATACCATTGGAATTTATGGTCATCATGTCCGAAGGTGTTTAATGTATCTCCACAGAACTGTTGTCGAGTTGTTGCCATAAGCTGGCGAGAACGTCTATTTGCTCCAGATGATGTTTGAAATGAACACTCGGAAGGGATAATATAACCCTCCACAAATATTGGTTTAATGCATATCAATGGGAGATCTCCTCGAGCCTTTCGTTGTTTAATGACAATTTCTATGGTTCTTGCATAATGACATGTTATCATTAAAGATTACTAATTGCATACTTAGAAATAAGTGTGAAGGTGGTGGGGATGGCAAAGAGCGATTAAGGATTGGATATTTCGTGAAGCCGCCAACCCGACGACGCGGGAAAGAGATTCCATGATGTTTGAAATGAACACTCGGAAGGGATAATATAACCCTCTACAAATCTTGGTTTAATGCATATTAATGGGAGATCTCCTCAAGCCTTTCTCTCATTAATGTCAATCTTTATGGTTCTTGCATGATGAGTTGTTAGCATTAAAGCTTAACAATTACATTTTTAGAAAGAAGTGCAAACTTCGAAGGTGGCGGGGACGACGAAGAGCGATTAAGGATTGGAGATTTCGTGAACCCACCAACCCAACGACGCACGAAAGAGATTCCAAGAAATGACCAAGTATGGAAAGCGGTTGGTCGGGCTTCAAAATGGGGTCACAAGTTATACTCAGGAGACGTGAGGGCTCGATGGTCAAATTGTATGTCTCTGAAATTTTGACTACAAAATGTGTAACACGGAATAGGACATGATGGCATAATTCGGCGGTCAATTTGTATATCGCGGAACTCTGGGTGTTGTTTGTAGGTCGCGAAAAAATGAAGCGCAATGTCGAGCACGCCTGCCCAGGAATCGACGATCGAAAAAATGGCTAAGTATGGAATGGGGAAGCGGTCGGTCGGACTTGTGATAAAAAAACATGAGACATATTCAGAAAAAAGACTAAGTAACCGGAAAGGGAAAGTAGAGGGGAAAAAGAAAGGGGAATTTGGTTGTCAATTTGTATATCAGGGAACTCCGACTGTTGTTTGTAAGGCGCAGAACAATGGAAGCACAATATTGAGCCTGCTTGGTTGGGAACCCGCGATCGAAAAAGTGGTTGAGTATGGAATGGGGAAGCAGTCGATCGAACTCGTGATATAAAAGAATTAGTGGAATTTTGAACGTGTGAATCCTCCAACCCGCACACTTAGATATTTTACGAAAAACAACTAAGTAACCAGAAAGGGAAAGTAGAGGGGAAAAAGAAAGGGGAGGGGAATTTTTGGAAGTGGGAATTGGTATTAACAAAGACCCATTGATGGTCTTAACAGTAACTATGAAGTGCATTAGACAACTGAACATGCTCTTCAATCAAGGAATAGAGAAAGTGAGTCATAGTTATACTTTCCAGGATGTGTTTGCATAAGAGAAGCATAGAAAAGCTACAACAAAATCAATGGAGAGTTGTTCAAGTAAAATTATTCTACTGTCAACTTGACCGTAAGTATAAAAACGACGAATTTTAATTTTAATTTTCCGTGGTTGATATCATAGTCCCATTCGACTTCAACTAGCATATATCCTTTTATTTCAAAATATTTTTGAAGAAGAATTTGGTAATTTCATCAATCAAGTAAAAGTGCTAAAATGAACTACATATTACATTTGATTCACAAATCTTACTTTAAAAGGCAAGGCAGGTCTTGTATATTCTTTAAGATCATAGAAAAACCGCTAAGATTCTGAATCTATCATCCAACCATAATTCAAAAACCAGGCCCATGAGAACCTTGAACTACAATACGAAAGCACATGAACAAAAGTCTTTCAAACACAAGACAAGAAAAAATCAGCGGAGATTGGGCATTGTATCCCATCTATAACCAAATCCCCAAATGGGCACCAAGAAATTTGTCAATTACTATATTACTATGAACCAAGATCACTATGAATATTTGCTTCTGATAGTACTATGAACCAAGATCATGTTGACCTGACAAAGTTCTAACATTACTAGTTCTGGAAAAGAGTGTCAGCATTTAACTTAATGGAGTTTGAACAATGCCAAATTTGCAATATTATGGAAAATCCCTGATGGTTTCATTTAGAGGATCAAGCCATTTTGACAGCTCAAAGAATGGACCTGATTTATTCACAGTTGGGTACTTTGTATGAGGTCTTTCCTCATGCTTCTCATTCATGAACTGAGCAATCTTATGCGCTTCCAGTTCATTTTGTCATGGCATTGGAAAACTATATTCATATCTTGATTGGGTAGCATGGACATATACAGATCAGATTGTTTCATTTCTTGTCAATGCATGATATGATTTTTTTGTGGTTCAGTCGATATGCAATATGACATTGTCCTCATTTAATGTAAATTTTCTATGGACGCGAAAGTCACGTAACATGTAGACATTGTTTGTCTTTTTCTGTAGGTATACTTCATATGGAAATTCTGCCAACCCAGGAAGCACATCTTGTAATACAGGTTGTCTAATTGTACAATGTACAATTGTGTTGTTGAGGGTTCAGATGGCAGCATTGAGGAAATGTCTATATATGTAAGGGCATTTTTTACTGCATCGTAGACAATCAATTGTGCCATCATTTATGAAAGAAGATGCAAAAGCAGGAGAGTTGCATTTGGCACATACATGCTCGAAGAGGGTCGAGTATGCATTTGATGCAACCAAAACACCCTCAACCTATGCACATGAGCACATTAGTTAATATATTGAACAATATAATATATATGTGTACAACAAAAAAGATGCACAAAATTGTTTAAGGCAATTTTTATGTGCAAAGTGTGGATGTAATTGTAAATGTATACATAAAACAATTGTCGAGCTAGTTAGTTTCTTGAGATCCTGTACTATGTTTGTTCGCAATTCTGTTACAAATGTTTCTTGGGTTGTGCAAAAGATCCTTTATTTAACATCTCTTTTCTTTGTTATATTTTTGAAGAACATAAGTGGAAATTTCCCTTTATGCAATGTTGTTCCATTAAGGAAAATAAATTTGAATAGGTGTCGAACAATTGTAGCTGCAACATGGAACAATGTAATAGTTGTGTAAGATGACTGAGATATATGAGCATGTGAAAGTAAAGGAAAAAACTTGGTATGGAGAATGGTACAATTTCCTTGTCGTTGTCTAAGTCTCCATATTTTATATGGAGAATGTGTTGCGAGCCAACTTTTCTCGTGAGTGTGAAAGCTACACCAATGGTTCTGATTGGGTAAATGTCATTGCTCTCTGCAAGTTGGTTGATTGTTGTGTCTGATACGAAACAATATTATGAACAAACCGTAGGAAATTTTTCCACGATACTTGTTTCATTGAGCGATATAATTTGATAACAATCACCGCGGTCATATACTGTTTTCGATAATATATTGAAATCTGTAATGGATATCCCATTACGTGGCAATATATTTTCTGCATGTTTGTGGACAAGTTGTATAGGGATAGTCAGTGTGACTCTCATCATGGCTTCGTTGTCTGTCATGTTAGGACACATAATGCATCTAGTTTTGTTTGCCTTGTCTAAGTAGGTGCTATACATGACCATTATGTCCTCGATGAACACTTGTCCAGTTCGACAGTTGTTCAAGCCTTCTATTGATAGTATATTGGGTGTTATAAGTTTAGACCTGGTGACATTTTTTGAACAAAAAAATTCATGTGAATGGAAGTTTGTATCATTTTTTTGTTGTTGCATAAATGTACAAGTAGATGCACAGTTTGAATGAAGTATGCAGGTCAGATTTTTGTAACCATACCTCTTAGTCTACAGATCTTGCACTATGTTGGGCGTTTCACTTACGCTCATCGATACTTCTTGTGAACTAAAAAGCATGTGTTGTAGATGACATCAACATATTTATCATGGCATAGATGAATAAATAACTTAGGATATTTGTTTGCTAAACATAGCAAGAACATAATGTATGAATCTTTACCTTTGGCCTTGTCATTATGTTGATGTTTGCGATGATTGACTACTCATGCCCATGTCACTCGTCGAAATTTTTCTGATGCAAACATGTGTACATTGACCATGACAATGAATAAATAAGCATATGCATTGTATATTGTTCATAATTGTTATGGATGTCACATACATGCTCGAAGGGGATCGAGTATGAAATAGGGTGTCAAGGGAAACCTCACGAGACGTGAGGGCCCGACGGTCAAATTGTATGTCTTGGAAATTTTGAGCGCAAAAATGTGTAACACGGAATAGGGCATGATGGGGGAGTATGGCAGTCAATATGTATATCACGGAACTCTGGGTGTTGTTTGTAGGTCATAGAACAATAGAAGCGCAATCTTGAGCCCGCCAGCCCAAGAGTCTGGTTGTCCATTTGTATATCACAGAACTCTGGGTGCTGTTTGCAGGACACAGAACAATAGAAGCACAATTTTGAGCCCGCCAACCTGGGAACCCGTGATCAAAGAGTGAATAAGTATGGAATGGGGAAGTGGTCGGTTGGACTCATGATATAGAAGCATGAGTGGAAATGTGAACTCGTGAGTCCGCCAACCCGCACACCTAGACATTTTCGGGAAAAAAATGACTAAGTAAAGTAACCAGAAAGGGAAAGTAGAGGGGAAAAAGAAAGGGGAATTCGGTTAAGTATAGAAGAGGGAAAAAAAAGGGATAATAGAGAGTGGGAAAATAGAAAAGGGGAGGGCAATTTTTGGAAGCGGGAAGTCTCAAAAATCCCCATTGTTGCCAAATCATCATTTTCTAGTCTAATATTTTATCCACATACTCGTTTTGTGCGTTTGATTTATTATCACTATGGGTATACCTTTTCAAATATTGTACTTCGGCTTCCTCTATTGTGGAATATAATATTTCATTGTCTTGTCCAATTATTTTATTTCTTTCAATGTAGCAATGCAAAAAATACAATGGACATGAAGGTAAGTTGGTATGTAGAAAGACATGTAAAAAAATAAATACAGTTCTATTTATTTCAATGTACGTACATAAAATACAGTTGACATGAAGTTATTATGTAGGAAGATGTGTAGTATCTACATATAATAAATTAGGTGCATAGCAGTGGAATAAATATATAGACAATAAATGAAATACAAAACAATGGAATATGAAATAAGAGTAGAAGCATGTACCTTTGTATGTCTTCTTCTACATTTGTGGTTAAGAGTCCTTCATCTTGTCCAGTTATTTTGTTTGTTTCAATGTGGGAATGCACAAAATACAATGAACATTAATGTAAGTTGGTATGTAAGGGAAAACAAGTAATATGTGCATACAATAAATGAGAATCAAATGAATAGAATAAAATATAGAGTTAGAAGCATGCACATTTGTTTTTCTTGATCCATGGTTGTGGTTATATAGATTTTTTTCTGGCCAAAATATATTACAAGCCAGAAAATATTAAGAAGTTGGATGATCCTAGCTGAATGATTTGGTCTTGTGCAACAAAGTATCCAAATATGCTTTGAGACATGGAAATATGATTTTGTAATATGCTTGATGTATATTTCATAATTCAAGTACAAGACAAATTGTATCATGGTCATACCAGTATGTGTCTAAGATAAATAGGGTGTATTGTGAAATGGGCACATTTGACCATACATGGTCAATAAGTGTGTTTTGTACATGCTTTATCTTATCCAAAAGAAAGCGGAGATTGTAAGTGCACATGTAGTTTTCCAATTATTTTGTTATTGCACTATTTTGTAGCATGTCAACATTGAATTCTCCTAGAATGATAATGGTTTCGTTCAGATGCAAATGGTGTAATGCATTTGAAAGAACATTCATTATGTTGGGAAATGTTGCACGTGGAGCGACATATAGATTGAATATTGCAATTTTCAATCCACAAAAAATTACTCTTGCTAGCACAATCTCAACATTTTTTTCTTCGAAATGCATATGATCCGTATATGTTTTTTCACTAATATCATCACTCCATGCGTAATGTAACTTGATATGCACGTGATTTGGAAATTTCTTGTTTTTCATGCATAATGTCATGTATGTTTCTTGCAAGCACAGAATATCAGATTGCATTGTGTCATAGTCATTGAGTATATCATTCATATGTGCATTTAAGATGTGCGTGTTAAGTGAGAGAATTGATACATATGAGTTTGTTTGTATGGATTGATAATCATATTGGAGATGCCATTTTGCACTAGTCTGAAGGCGTTGCATCTCAGTATCGACTTTATGTTTGAACTTGAAGTTATCTTTTGTAAGAGCGCTTAGAAAATACAAGGACTCTATATTTCTGACACGGGACAAAGCTGTGTATACAAGTCCATGAATTCGTATTCAAGCAAAGTTGAAGGAAACACTATCAAGTGTTAGCCCTTGTGATCTGTGGATTGTACGTGCACATGAAAGTTGAATTGGAAACTATTTTTGAATCTTCAGTTGACCTATCTTTGCCGATGTTGATATTGGTTTTGATATTCACAATATAGGTGTCCATTCACGCGAAGTGTTTGAATTATATAGATAAGCTAACTTGTTGGCTTGTCGGTGGCCAATGTGCAGGTCATGGAACTTAATCCAGAGGACATTGAATTTTTATGTTTTTGTATAAGCTTTGAGTATTCCATCTGCACCATTCACTAGGCCATCCCGTGAATCATAGTTGCACACATATATTTCAACTAGCATGTCTAATTTTAGGACAAGTTGCAAAGGGAAAGTTGATGTATGTTGATGACATGGTACATTGCCATGGTTTTCTTCTTAAAGATCAATTGAATTGATGATGATATCATTGCCATGCATGAGTGATAGCATATACTTGTTATGCGTTGCAACATCCTTATTCTTGTAGAATAGGCAAGGGAAGGTTGGGTCCGTCGAGGCAGGTTGCATGCAACTTGAATTGATATATGTTAAGTCATCACATTTTTGATTGTTTGTCCACATTCTATTTATAATTGCAATAAATTTTTCATTTGTCTCACGCATTGTAGTATGTAATTCAAAGAATTTTATGTTGTCTTTCCAAAATACTTGCATCATTGTTTGCATGTTGACCACAAGTTGCTCAAATATGAGAGAATCTTGTATGGGTTGTGCCTGGTAAAGATCCCCAAAGAATACCATATCCAGGTTTCCAAAGTATTTGGTTTGGACATGTTTTATGTTTCTCACTCGATTTTCAATGGAATATAAGAAGCGACTTCCAATCAAGTATGCCTCATCTATGAACACAAGTTGTAGTTCGTCATAAAGCTTTGACAAGGTATCTAACATTTCTTTCCTGAGTGGAAGAAAATGTGACTTGTTAAAAGGCATCAATAATGCAAAGTGGACTGTTTTTCCACCTGCATTATATGCAACTTTTTCTTGTATATGCAAGTATCAGTCCCTTTGGTTTCATAGGGTCACTCGAACTATTTGAATCATACATTTGTATAAGCGTTTGGAATAGTGCCTTCAATGTGAATGTATTCCATGTTCCTGGCCCTTCTATAAGGAACAAGTGCATGAGAGTGTGCATGTTTAAGCATTTCTTTATTGAAATATCCTTTAGGATTGCTTGTTGCTATCGATTCAATAGTCGTTTAACTCTGTAGTATTCTTCATTTTCGATAAAGAAAGGATGTTCTATGAATTTAAACCCAAGATTGATACGTTTTTCAATGGCAGCTGCTCGAGGACAAGGCAAATCTGCTTGCAAGTCATATGATTCACAAAAAGTTCTAGTTGTTTTATGCTTTGTTGATGTCTCATATACATTGCCAGGGTTTTCTAGTTCTTCAAGTGCACTTTCTAAATCACCCCATGTTAGGTTGACATTGTATGCAAATCTAGCCTCATTGGTTTGTATTGTGGTCTCATAAACAATATATGCAGCTTCCCATGCAGTGAAGGTATGTTTTAATGTGTCTTCATTTTGATCAAATGGAACATACAACAATAGTTTCTCCCTACAAAAGTTTTCATAGTCGGCGTGTTTGTTGTATTTGAAAAAGCATATTACATTTGGTTTTTTTCTTTTTGATATGTGTGTACCATTTTTTTGTAATGCGATACAAATTCTGCAAGTAATAATTGCTTAATGGGAGGTGGACGTTGGAGGTAGTAATCAATAATAGAGCGACACATCACGTTCTCTGAATTATCAGGATCTTGTTTTAGCAAGAATGGTGGTTTAAGAATGAATGTCCGTGTGCCAGGTGGATATGTGTTTACGAAGACACATTTCCTTGAACTACAGTTCAAAGGCAGGGAAAGTGTGATGTGGACTGCTTGTTGAGTAGACATTTGTTGAAGATTAAGTAATGTATTTCCAAGTGTACGTATCATTTTCATAGCGTCAATTTGACTTTTTTTTTATGTTCTATGTGTATTCTTCTAAATGCACTTGTCATAGATCTGTCAACCTTTGTCATGTACAAGGTACAATATGATGCCACATCATATGCATTGAGGACAAATTACGCATCTGTATTTGCATTCCACATATTTGGCATGTTCTTTGAGAATCCATTGTTCCAAATATGTGAAAGATTTCGTTTAAGGAAAATTGTTGGTTGCTTAAGTGTAGATTGTATCACTTGGATGTACTCATCTTCTGTCAGATTTAGTTCCACCAAGAAGTCTTCAAAGATTATTAAGTCATCGAAGTCTCGTTGTTCTAGAAATGTGAACAAAGATTTTGATTTCTCAATGAGAACATTGTCCTCTAAAGTAATTGGTTATATGATTCTTGGTGTTCACATCGGTGACATAGGGAAGTTGTATCTGCACTGTGAATTCTTTCATTTTTTACAGCTTCTTGCATGGTAATGTCTATGAAATTTGGCAAGTTCTTGATCCAAATGATCTGTGTTGCATGTTATCTATTTGTCCAGAAACTGCTCGATTTGCAAGTTGTTGTCATTTCCATAAATCGATGCATCCCCTATCCATAATAGTGTGTGGTCATGTTCATTCCATCTATTTTGGAACTCAGTTACAAAACAATAGTCTGATATTATTCCGAAGAACGTTTCGTTGTGACATATAAATTACCTCAAAGCATTTACTCTATGTCTATAGTAACGAGTACATGTCACTGGGTCTTTTCTCATGAGGTAGTCAATGTCATCATTTTCCAAGGTCTCAGTTTGTTTTTTCCTTTTCCTGTTCCTATACAATGTAGACACCGTAGTCACCAACGGATCCTAGCGATGCTTTGCACTTATGAATGTGATGAAAAATGTTGGAGGTCCCAATTGTCGGATCATTGCAAATATATTTTTCTTGTTTTGCTGCAAGTAGTTAGGAGAGATGTGAATGTTTTTGAAATCTATGTATGCAATATCAGATTTAAGGATTTTTTCTAGGTTTGCTTTGTACTTGACATATCTGGCCAATAAATTTCTTCCTCGTAGCTGACCTTTTCTTATTCAGACCCATATGCAAAAGAGCACTTGCTGAATTAGTATGCACATTGTTTTGAAAAACAAATTTGTTGTGTGATAGGAGAAGTCACCGCTTGAATGTAGCAGTTCCCATCGAACTATTTTTTGGTAGCTGAATTGTTCCATGATGTCAGTGGCACATGGATCTCCATAGAACAATGTTGGGAAGTTCATTTCCTCCTCAAAATTGTCCTTGAATATTTTAAGTGGATGTTTCCCTTCAGTAGGTGCGATTTCCAAAATCTTGTCTTGCAAGTCATGAATGTGTTGTGAGTCAGTGAATCCATGTATCAATGTTTCCATAGGTATTTTATTCTTTCATTCATCGCTTGTATCAAATTCAGTAGTAGTCTTGAAAGTTTGCGTAGAGTGTCATTTTCTTGTTCAAGAACATGGTTCCAGTTCTCATTTATACAAATGTTTTCCGCCTTGTACAGGCTTATAGAACATAGTTCTTTTAATTCTTTCATGACAATGTGTACATGCACTCTACCTGTTTGGTATGCATTCTTGTATTGCAAACGTCTTTTGAGAGTTACAACAATTGTCATTGTTTCGCTCATGGATTGTGGCAGTGCTTTTTGAATAACATCTAGCTGGACATGCATGTTAATAATTAACTATGTTAAGTCGATTTGGGGTCGTTTATAGCCCCAGGGTATGATCTGTGCAAATGCAATTCGTAGAGACACTAGTCTATCTTCAAGTTTTGTAAGTGTACTTACATCTGGTAGTGGTGTGTTACATCTTATTTGGTCAGGTATTGCAAATTGTGGCATTTTTCCATTTTCAAGTGATCTTTTTCATGGAAGACAAATTTTGCTAATGGAAAATGTTCTATCATTTAGTGTCAAGTTGATGTATTATTTTTGCAAGTCAGGAGTGAAAGACTTAATGTTCTTTGCGAAATATAATTCCTCGCAAATCGCACATGTAATGTAAGGAGTGTCTTCAATTCGTTTCATATAGCTTTGCTTTGCATCTCTTTTTCCTAGACGAGGATGTGTAGCAATTGTTACAGGCATTTCCTCCTCGCCATGTTGACGATGCAAATGGTGATGGTCTTTGTCATAGGACATGTGATGTTTTTGTTCAGTAGGAAGTTTGTAAATGCACTCATGTTGTACACACACAATTTTTTTTAGGTTGTGATATGTGAGTTTATTTTTCTTGATCAAGCTTCCTTCCACCTCAGGATGATCAATTGTACAATTGAGAGGCCTAGAAGGAAGTGCACTAATGTATTTATGTCTTTCACGTATAACATTTTTCAAGTTGTGATAAATCAGTCTACGCTTCTTGTTTAAGCTCTCTATCACCTGATGACAATTGGGATGAGTTTCATCGTGACTACATAGCGTGCAACTATAATATTCCAGATATAAAAAAGTATGCAGAACATAAATAAATAGATAGAAATGGAAGATGAACAACAATATAATAATAAAAACACCACAATAATACCAAAATGATATCGGGAGAACACCAGAGAGATCA
Source organism: Picea glauca (assembly GCA_000966675.3). Taxonomy (NCBI): domain Eukaryota; kingdom Viridiplantae; phylum Streptophyta; class Pinopsida; order Pinales; family Pinaceae; genus Picea; species Picea glauca. The sequence goes on from JZKD02S2400157.1 coordinate 139,128, forward strand.
CTTCGATTACTGAGAGCAATGTTCACTTGCCTCTTTGAGGGGGAAACCTCCAACAGATCAGAGCTCTATTACAATAATATCAAAGAGAAAAGTTCTTATACCCTCGACTCCTATTTATACTAAATATGTCTATCAAAAGAACCATCTAGAGGAAGATCCTTCTAGAAGCGAAAGATTTTATTAGGTCATCTTACATTGGACTTATTCTTCATTATTTCTAGGCCTTATTAATATTGACCTTTATTACATGGAAATATGTTATTCTACCTAAGTGAGGGGTTAGGTCCCTAACATGCCATCTCCCTTAAAAGAACCTTGTCCTCAAGGCTTGAGATGGGGAAATTGTTGCAGAATGGTAGCCGGTTCCCAAGTGGCATTTGCTGGAGTTGTATCTTTCCACTGGACTAACACTTCCTCGATGGTTCACTGACGTAGACGACACTCACGCTGGTCCAAAACTGCTTGTGGTTGTAGCCAAATGGAGCCTTCTTCATCCAACTCAGGAAGGGTGGTTTGGGTTTGGCACTTAGTTCCAATCACCTTCTTTAAGCAGGAAACATGAAAACGATGATGGAGCTTATAATGACTGGGCAAAGCTAATTGATAGGCCACCTGTCCCACACGCTTGAGAACTGTATAAGTACCATAAAATTTGGGCGCCAGTTTCTTACACTGGTCAGCCTTGAGGGATTTTTTCTTGTAAGGTTGCAGTCGAAGAAACACTTGATCCCCTTCTACAAATTGACGTTCAGAGCGACATTGATCTGCTTGTTGCTTCATGAGATTCTGGTCCATGAACAAATTATCTTTGAGGGTACGAAGAATAGCCTCTCGAACTATAAGCGTTTGATCAACTGCCTGGACCTTCGAGACACCTTGCAAATATGAGAGAACTGAAGGTTGCTTTTGTCCATATAACGCTTCAAAAGGAGTCATGTAGGTAGTTGTATGGTACAAAGTGTTATACCACCATTCAACTAGTGGTAACCATTGAGCCCACTGATGTTGCCTTTCCAATGCAAAACACCTCAAATATGTTTCCAAACATTTGTTGGCAACTTTAGTTTGGCCATCAGTCCGGGGATGATAAGTTGTGATGAGATGCAATTGGGTGCCTTGTAGCTTGAACAATTCTTGGAAAAAATTGCTGGTGAAAGTTGGGTCATGATTAGAAATAATAGAATGCGACATGCCATGAAGCTTGAAGACTCGATCCATAAAATGTTGAGCCACAATGAATGTTGTAAATGGGTGTTGAAGAGCATAGAAATGAACATACTTGGAAAGACGATCAACTACCACCATAATGACTGATTTATTGCCCAATTTAGGTAAGACGACAATAAAATCCATAGAGATATCTCGCCAAATAGCAAGTGGAATCGAAAGTGGTTGGAGTGTGCCCAAAGATTTGACTTTTTCACCCTTGTTGCATTGACACACATCACATTCAGCCACATAATTACAAACGTCCTGTTTCATACCATACCAGAAAAAAGAATGTTTGACCTGGTCATAGGTTTTGGTAAACCTGGAGTGTAGCATGAAGCTCAGAAAGTACCGTGGATTTAAGTTTTGACTATTTACTTAAATACAAACAACCTTTGTATCAAAGCTCCTCATTGAGCCAAGAGTACCCTAGGGAAAATGGAGAATTGGACTGCAATTGTTGTATCAGATGCGAACTTTTGGGATCGTGTAGCCATTCCTACTGAACAACTTGGAGCCAATCTAGGACAATGAAGGAGAGAGAAAAAAGGGACCCTTCATCTTCATATTTTTGGGAAAGTGCATCAACAACCACATTGTCTTTGTATTTCTTGTAAATGATCTCATAATCATATCCAAAGAGCTTAGTCCCCCATTTTTGTTGCTCGGGGGAGGAAAGACGTTGTTCCAGAAAATACTTAAGGCTTCGATGATCTGTCTTAATTTGGAAGCATTTCCCCAATAGATAAGGGTGCCAAAGATCAATAACATGCAAAATAGCCAACATTTCCTTTTCATAGATTGATTTGCCCAAATTTCTCTCAGACAATTGTTTTCTAGTAAAGGCCAAAGACCGACCCTCTTGCATAAGGACAACACTAATTCCTTTCTCGGAAGCATCACATTCCAGGACAAAGGTCTTTGTGAAATCAGGAAGGGCCAGGACTGGAGTGGTGCACATGGCCATCTTCAAGGTTTGAAAATCCTGAGTAGCTGCTGGAGTTCAAGTGAAGGAATTATTTTTAAGGAGTGCAGTGAGAGGTGTCGTAATCTTTCCATAATTATTAAAAAACTTGTAATAATAAACTGTTAAACCCAGAAATCCACGCAGGATTTTGAGAGTCTTTGGGTTAGGCCAATCTTGCATAGCTTCAATATTTTTAGGATCTACCCTGATGTCGGCCTTTCCCACAAGATGAACCAAGTACTCTACTTTTGAGGCACCAAAAGAACATTTAGATTGTTTGAGGAAAAGTTGGTGTTGAGAGAGTAGATGGAGAACTCGATCCACATGAGCAAGATGGTATGTCTAGGTTTTGCTATAGATGAGGATATCATCAAAGAAGACTAACACAAAACGACGGAGAAAAGGACGGAAGACATGATTCATGAGGCTTTGGAAAGTCGAGGGAGAATTACAAAAGACAAAGGGCATGACCAAAAACTCATAGTGGCCCTCATGAGTTCTAAAGGTAGTCTTAGGAATGTCTACCTCTTTCACACAAAATTGGTGGTAGCCCGAAGGAAGATCAAGTTTAGTAAAGAATTGGGCGCCACTCAATTCATCCAAGAGGTCATCAATGATAGGAATAGGAAATTTGTCTTTAATGGTGAGTTTGTTGAGGGCGCGGAAGTCGGGACACATGCACTAAGAACCTTCTTTCTTAGGACCATGACCATAAGAGAAGAGTAGGGGCTCGTACCAGGGCGGATAACACCTGTGTTGAGGAGTTCTTGAACCATTTTCTCAATTTCATTTTTTTGGGAAAAGGGTGACAATAGGGATGAATATTAGGAGGAAGGCTTCCTGGGAGAAGTGGAATGGAATGATCATGAACACCACAGGAAGGAGGGAGTCCCCGGGGAGTGGAAAAAACCACTTGATGTTTAGAGAGGATGGATTGGACGTCCGACGGCACAAAGGGTATCTCAGTGGCTTGTATGGCATGGAGTTGGGCAATAATTCCAGAATGAAATTTTTTTGAGCATCTTTTCCACGCGATGGGAACTGATGATATCTGAGGAACTGGCGGTGATGCCTTGGAACTTATATTGTTGGCCCTCATGGTCGAATTACATGGTTAATTCCTTAAAATCCATGAGAATGGGACCCAAATTCCTTAGCCATTATTCACCACAATGTCACAACCGCCCATGTCGATAGAAAACATATGAGATTTCATATGGTAGTCACCAATTTGGAGGCACACATTTTCACAACGCCCTTCGCATTTCATGGACCCACCATTGGCAATCATGATTTGAAAATTATTCACTGCACAGATATAGCAATTAGTTTCTTGGGCAATGAGACAATGAATAAAATTATGGGTTCTTCCACTATCAACAAGAATGATGACCTTCCTATGCTTGATGTAACCAATTAGCTTGAGGGTTTGGGGAGTAGAGATGCCAGTGAGAGCATTTAGGGAAATGATAAGTTCTACTTCAGGAGGGTCTGAGGGAGGGGTTATGTCAATGAGTTCATGTGACATAGACACAAGGGGAGCCTCAACATCCTCTTCTGAAACATCCTCCAAGATGGCCATAAAAATCTTTTGTTCCTTACACTTGTGTCCCGAAAAATATTTGTCATCAGAATTATAACAAAGGCCTTTGAGTTGGAGTTCATCCATTTTGGCCCTGGTCAATTTTTGGATCTTTAGTGGAGTAGAAGGAGGAGTGAGAGTGATTGGTTTAGTGTGAGAAATAAAGGAGGGTTTGTGGTTTTGAGTAGAGACAACATGTTGTGCTTCCTTAGCTCTTTTAGTAGCATCCACCCAACTTTGAGGCTGATCCATGAGGACATAAGCATGAATCTCATCCTTGAGGCCACTGATAAAACATTCTCGGAAAAAACATCAAACATGCCCTTTGTCCGAAAATCCAGTCGCTCAAAAGAAACTATAAGTCTTCCACTGTGCCAGATTGTTTCAACTTTTTCAAACGACCTAAATGGTTGGTGTTAGTGTCAAAGTGTTCATAAATCTCTGCCACAAAGTGTGTCCAAGCCACATACCCTTGGCGGGCATTTTTCTCCATTGCCACCATTGCCAACGTTCTTGAGCTAGATGGAGAACACCATACTAGAGTTTGTCCAACTCATATGTAATCCCATACAAAGAAAAATAGTGATCCATTTGAGTTACCCAGCTAGTGGGATTTGATCCATCAAATTTGGTCACATCCACACGCGGAAGGCATAGGTCATGCTGAAAGTGATGGGGTTGAAAATTCTGGGAATGAGAGGAAGTTTCTCCTTCGGTATGGATTGGGGGGTCAGATACGGAAAGATCTGCAAGGATATGCAGCTTGGCACAGATCATTGTAGCAACAGATTCAAGTTGGGTAGTAATGTCTTGTTTGAGCTCATCTTTGAGTTCCGCGATTGAGGTGACAATGGAGGAATGCATCCCTTGATTCATGGTGGAAATATTGGCACTAATTTGTCGTACTTCTTGTTAGGTTTCTATGAAATTAGAGTGCAAGGTAGTGAAGCGATATTCCAAGTCTTGGCTACGAGTATGGGCCATGATGACGAGGGAACACGAAAAAGGGCGGTTGGGATCACACAGAAAATGGGTTATGGGGGAAGTGTATCACAACGATCAGGGTGACAAGTGGAATCCAATGGGGTAAAGCTGAAATAAGGGTGTTGGAAGGGGGTCGGGTCCATAAGAAAAATAATTGTTGAAAAATGATAGGTATGACTGTGATAAGGGCGAAGAGAGAACTCCAATGGAATAGGTCTCAAATAATGGTGCCAACAGAATCCAATTTTTTTTTTTTTTTTACTTCTGAGGGGTTATACTCTGATCTGAAGAATAATGTAGTGAGGAAATGTCCAAATGGTTAATAGGAAGAAATGTGTAGAAATTTTGCAACTCGAATGCATGAGACACAATTGCACCGCAATAGATCTTGTCTCTTCTATTTTTGTTTCTGTCCCAAGGGATAGGTATTCAAGGGTTCTACAAACAAGGGTTTTCCTTGTGATATAGCTCTCAGATATACGTGTGGTGTCCAACAGTAGTACTCAGCCCAATAGCTCAGGGTACCAACTAAAAAGGCTAGATCGCGCCCTTGGCCGTACTACCCAACTATCTAGGTATTATAGAGTATCTTCCCGAGTGATGTTCTCGGTGACACTATAGCAGTCAGGAGGTTGATCAGTTTATTAATGGAGGGCTTCAGGAGATCTAGGTCGATCTGTATACAAGTGTTGTCTGATGCGTTACCACTCAAAGGGGTATCAAGAGGGGTGTTAAGAACCAAACATCAATATAGCATAGAAAAACCTCAAGAAAAGTACTCAACGCCTTGAAAAAGAGATAATTTCAGATAATAAGCCTCTTCGAGGGGGAAACCTCCTTTT
>JZKD02S2400157.1:144761-206452 GCA_000966675.3 Picea glauca
AATAACATTACTAATCTAAATTACAACTAATGACCTAAGCCGACATAAATAAAATAGCATTACTAATCTAATATGCCCCAATTAAGGGGTAATGAGCCAATATTAGGGCTTAACAAGGGGTTACAAGGGTGGCCAACAGATGTGTGCTTAAGTACCACTTGTATTTCCTACGTGTATGAATCTCCCACCATGGGTTTATGCACATAATGACAGATCTTTGTAGCTTAAAGACGTTGGAATATGTCTCTACCCTGAAAAAAATTAACCCACAATTTTTTGACGAGGAAGGTGCTCTGATACCACTTGTAATATTCCAAATATAAAAAGTATGCAAAACATAAATCAATAGCTAGAAATGGTAGATGAACACCAATATAATCATAACAACACCACAATAATACCAAAATGATACCAGGAGAACACCAGAAAGAGCACTTCGATTAATGAGAGCAATGTTCACTTGCCTCTTTGAGGAGGAACCTCCAACAGAGCAGAGCTCTATTACAATAATATCCAAGACAACAGTTATCATACCCTCGACTCCTATTTATACTATATATGTCTATCAAAAGAACCATCTAGAGGAAGATCATTTTAGAAGCAGAAGCTTCTATTAGGTCTTCTTACATTAGACTTATTCTTTCTTATTGCTAGGACTTATTAATATTGGCCTTTATTACATGGAAATATATTATTCTACCTACGTGAGGGGTTAGGTCCCTAACAACGATGTGTATGTAGATTTGATGCGGTTTGGTTGGCATGGACAATGAATCTCTAACTAGAGGTATTTCTTATCAAAGGTTGATAATGGATGTGTGGCGTATCTGTTTTCAAGGATATGATGTCAATTTTTTTATTATAGTTTGAATCATCATAGTAGAAATGGACAATATCGTATGAAAGGCTTGACCAGACCTGGATATTTACTTTGAATATGACAAATATCCAGTGCAAACAAAATGTCCCACCCTCTATATTTCCTTTCTCATATGGCATTTCCATATTTACAAGATATTGTTTCCAACTTCCAATTGTCGACATAGTTTCTATGAGATATGGTAGAAGGTGTTGATGCAAGCAGTCAAATGCTTGTTAACTGCCACCTATAATTGCATTGCAAAAGGATTTTACATTGTAAAGGCGTAGTGAGTGCACATCAAACTCAGTTGCTATCAAATAGAATATTGCATTGAACATACTATCTCCATGGGTTAGATGTACTAGCTGTTGCTATGTGTAATCCATGAGAGTTCATATGATGCATAATTCATTTCCAATGGGATTGAAGGTCTTTTCAAGTTAGCGACAAGTAAATATCAGATCCTCCAAGACTACATATGATTAATTTTTTATAGAGAAGTGCTTCATAATGACCACTTGGAGGATTGGCATCATGGAACATGATGCAATACGGATCTCTAGATGCAGTTTTGTTGAATAATGGATATCTTATTTTTCTTGTTAATGACCAAATTCCAATTGATATATTCAACCACTTGGCTAGCCACTGTATACATAATGTATCTCCACAAAGACCTCTCTCATGTGGAGGTATGGTTGCAGATGTAGAGAACCACATCTTTGAAAGATACATACGAGCATCATGTATTCCATACAACTGGTAAAGAAAATCATATGCCAATTCATATTGATACGACTCTAATGCTTCAATGTTTCCATTTTCTAAACAAGACAATAAATGATCTATCAATCCATTGCGCAACTCGGTCGAGGAATAATGGAAGTGCAATAGAACTTGAAATGCATCAAAGAGGCAATCTCCTGCAGTATACGAAAATTCATCTAATATGAAAAGGCCATTGTTACGCAATACCTGGTCAATGTTGTCATGTACAATGGAGTGTGCATCTATTTGATAGCATTCAATATCTATTGCTTGATTTATCTTTTAAGTTGTGGTTTTCAAGATGTTTCTTAGTTATGTTTAGATAATATGAAAATAGAAAAAAAGATAAGTATCAGTTTGGGAGTGCATACCAACTCTGTTATGTATCCTTCAACCTTTGTTGGTCTGAAATCCAGTGCTTTGTGGTTAATATAGCATATGACAAAGAAACAAAGTTATAGTTAGTGCCCAACCATATAGAAGGGATAATGCAAATAAAACAATAGTATCAATTTTCTCAGTACAAAGATTGAGTATTTAGCTAGCAAATCAAAAAACACCGTCCCAACAATTTTTTGTGTGTAAAGCCCATTTTATAAACTGTATATAAGAGATTTAGCTAGTAAATCGAAAAACACCTATCTAACAATTTTCTGTGTGTCAAGCCCATTGGCCAAAATAAATTTGATAGTTTAACAATCTTTTTTTCGTCTTCTCAGCAACTATTGGAAGTGTGAACCCTTATAAGAGTTTTGTTTATTGTGTGGGAGGATACTTCGAAATCAACATTAATGTTTGACCCAAATCGTTTTGTTCTTTATCTTCATCCTTTACCCATGATTTGTAATTGTTGGCCCTTGGTTATGGAAGCAAGCGAATATCAAGGAAGAAAAGGGAGAATGCGAACTTCGCGGAAGACACAATGACTGTTACTAGGTCGAAGTGAGCAAAAGAGAAAAAAAGATGGAGCGAAGTAAGCCATTGGATGAGGAGATCGGGGATGACAGATAAGCAAGAAAGAAGGATCGTGGACAACTCAACTAGTGGGAAAAGCCATCTTTGGATGCTTTGGAGCACCGTGCGAGAAGGAAGGAAAGACAGGCTCGAGAAGCCTTGAAAATACGGGTCAAGTTGACCTAGGGTTTTAGACACCTAGGGTTCTGGTATCTAGGGTTTTGGACACCTAGGTTTCAGCCTAAGGATGTCGGTGAGCTATTGTAATGTATAAATAAAGGTCAATAAGACCTGGGTTGGGTTGGTGTCAAGATTGTCATTGTTGTTATTGATCGATCTAATTGTTGTTGTGAGAGACTGTTGTTATGTGAGAAAGAAGTGCTAAGAGTGAGAGCCTTTTGGTATTGTAAGATCTTCAGTTAGGTGCGAAGATCAAACCTACAGCTGGGTTCATAGGGAGGGGAGAGGGAGAGAGAGGAGAAGAAAGAAGATTTGCTAGCTAAGAGCGTAGACAAGAACTGTATGCTTTACCTTAATATATTATAGCACAGTTTTGTGAACGTATCTCTAGAGAGAGGGTGAACCATGTACATATTGTGTTGTGTGTGATTGGTATTTTATCTCTGTCATTGATATATTGTGATTGTATTATTGTTTTAGATCCAATAAGTAGACGTGCAGAGTAGATCTAAGTTGATCATTGATATATGAATGTTGTGTTGTTCTTGTGTTAAATCCACTTGATCTTCCCTTTGGTTGTAGACATCTTTGTCCTGCAACCCCTCATAATTGATTTGGGTGAGACTGCATCTGCTTCACAGGTGTTGCCGAAAGGGCCAGTAGTTAGGGCTTGTTGGTGCGCTCTTGGAGCTGAACCTTGGGTCTGCCCCTGTGCCAACAAATGGTTCCATTGCCAGGACAAGAATCTTCTTGAGGGAATGTCAAGGTGGTTTCCATCGAAGACAGAGACTCAAAAGTGGATAGAGGATCAAGAAAAGGACTTCGTTGAATCCCAGAACAAGAATCCTAATCTTAGTTCAGAGGATTGGTTGGAGAAATATATCTTTACTGATATACACAAAATTTTCTTTGGGGGAATCCATCAGGAGCTATACGAGTGGCTAGCTAGATTAGCAGATACCCAGTTCGAGATCCGATCTATACCTCCTGTGGTTTGGATGTCAGAGCTAATCAAGAAGGTCAAAAGAGCTGATAACGTCGTATCACGCACAATAGATCACTGGTTTGATAACACCATTGGAGGGTACATCACAGAGTTTGTTGTTGATAGTGTAGAAGCATACAACCAAGCTGAGAGATATTTCTTCAAGGGACCTAGAGGAATTTTTTTACAATTCCTAAAGTTGAGACTCAAGATGCTATTGCAAGAGAAGAACATCTTGAAGATACAGTAGATTGGTCGAATCTAGAAAGGCTAATTTTAAGGAATTCAGACAGCGACAATGACAAAGAAGCTGGACATATGCGCAGTGGGAGAGTGTTCCGAGAAGTTCACCTTGCAAACCTTTTTAAGCAGGACTACGGGGAGTAGGGTTTCTACAATGGAGAATAGGTAGATATGACAGATGAGGAACATTCAGAACCTGTTGGTACAGAGGAAGGGAAATCTAAAGAGCTTCATCGGGGAGAACCTGAAACCTCAGAAACTACACAGACCACTGAAGTAAGTATTGTTATCCCTCCTGTTGATTTAGTAGCATTAAGAAATCAGAGTAATCCTAGCCACCAAAGTGTCCAAAGTATTGTCAATAGTAGTCCACCACATATTCAATCAGGAACCCTAGGATGATCTATGGTAGATGAGATGAGGCTTGCTATATTTAGGAGAGATGGATTTGAAGATCCTGGTCAACACTAGTTCCTATGTGAAGTCGTATGGAATATTAAAAATGTCAATGACGAAGCTGTCAAAAGAACCCAGTTTAGTACCACTCTAAGGGATCGCGCACTGAGTTGGTACATGAAGCTTGTTCAAGGACTTGCCCAGCCTAAGCCACTGAATTAGATTAATAATGTGTTGATTGCAGAGTTCAAGAAACCCAAGTAGGAGTCACAATGTATCACAGAGCTGAAAGAGATTAAGCAGAAGGTGGCCGAACCTGTATAGGAATTTGATCAGAGATTCAAAACCTTAACAGGCCGATTGAATTTCAGATCCCATATGAAAAGAACAAAGAATGGTTCATTGCTTCCCTCTTACCACACATCAGAGTCCCTTTGATGCAACATAATATTTCTTCATAGTTTGAGGCATTGGAGATTGCCATGAAGTTAGAATGATCCCCTATGGGAGAATCCAACTCAGGTACGAGTCAGATCTTGAGTCAGCTAACTAGTTTATCTTTGCAGGTCAAAGATATGAAGAAAGACAAGGGAAAAGATAAAAGAGAAGACATCTGGTGTGTCAGATGCAGATCAAAAGGCCATGACAAGGAACATTGTCGCCTATTCAATGAATACTTGGCTTCTGGAGCTCCGAACCCTTTAAAGCAAGTCACCTTACCTTGGTGTGAGGTATGCAAAAACAAACATCGCCCTGGTGAGTGCTACTACATGCAAAAGTATGTTCAAACACCTACAAATTTGTATTGTACATTCTATAAGTCCGTAGGACATGATGATAGGTATTATAAGGATTACGATCTCATGCATGAAAGGTCGAGATATATATATAAGATTCAAGGCGAAGTACAACAAGAAGGAAACACTACGCAGTATAACTCTCTTGGGAGAGGAAACTTCAATCCTCGCGGTGGATTCAGAGGAAGAGGAGGAGGAGGAGGAATGGGTCAAGGCCAAGGACAGATAATCTGTTATAATTGTGCACAACCAGGACACCTTGCAAGGGATTTTCATAACCCTTGTACCACTTGTAGCTACTGCAGCTCGTTTGACCATGTTATAGAAGATTGTCCTGTGCTGCTAGCTAAGATTCAAGAAATATGAGGACCTCAATAGAACCCACAAGTGCAACTGATATATGCTGAGCCTCGCAGAGAAGACCCTAGAGTCATTGTTATAACCAGAGGAGGCACTGTTACAAGAGATGACAGAATGACCCAAGGGAAGACTACATAAGATTCAAGAATCAGGAAAACTATGTAGAAGACACAAATGTTTGATGCAAAGAAAGAAAGACAAATGTTTGAGGAAGCAAGGAAAGAATTTAGAAGAGACCAAGGTTCTTCATCAAAGACAAGTCCAGAAGTGAGAGAATATGGAATGCCTCTGGAATTTGATCAGTCTACTTCACCAAAAGAAGAAAAAGAAGTAAGCAAGCTCATGGAATTTTTATATACTAGTATTAAGTTGATTCAGGATGAAAGCGTTGTACAAGAGTTACAAAATTTAATCAGACAATATGAGCTAGGAAAGATAGACCCCTTACTGAACAGGGAAGTACACCAAATCGGTAAGAAGAGAAGGAAAAATAAGGAATTACATTTGAATGCTCAAATAGGAGAGTATGAGATAGATTATGTAGTCATCGACTTAGGGTCGGAGGTCAATGTCATGACGAAGAAAACCTGGGTACTGATGGGAAAACCAAAGTTGATCTATTCCCCTATCAGGATTAGGATGGCTAATCAACAAGTTGTAATCCCTTTTGGCAGATTAGAACATGTCCCTATGGACATTTATGGAATAAGAAAATTCACAGATTTTGAGGTAATTGAAATAGTTGATGATAGCCGTCCTTACCCCGCGCTGCTAGGAATTGATTGGGCTTTCAATAATTCCACTGTGGTTGATTTAAAGAAAAGATGTATGACTTTTGAAAGAGATGGCCTTAGGTTCATTGGACCCTTAGATTCATATGAAGGTCAGCGATACACATAACCTATTAGAGAAGAATACCATGCATATGCACTAGAAAATATATACAAGCTAACAACCAGACAATAGGATTACATTAATCCTACAGCCAATGGAAATTTAAGCTGGCAAAGTGAGAGCGCATGTTCATCCAACTCAGAAGAAGCACTGGAGAACTGGCAAAATAAGATGTATGAAGTATCTACAAGAAGATGTACTAGATTAACCACAGAAGTTTGCTGGATTGGCAGAATAGTAAGCAACTTACCCACCTTTGATGGCCTGAATCCTTTATAAACCTTCTTGTCAAAATTTGAAGAAAGTGTACCAATACAATAGATATTATTGGCAATGGATGAGGCCTTGAAAGAAACACTAGCAAGATGGTGGGGGACACATAAACATAGCATCACAAAATGGGTACAATGTCATAACTTGATGACATCACGATTCTCAACACAAGTAGAAGGTTGCGAAGTTCGGTACACAAGTCGAGCTGCCCAAAGGACCATGTGTGGAGTTGTGAGGAAGGCTGGAGCAACATTCCTCAAGAACAATGGGTGCACAAATTTATTAACACGCTAGGCATGACACTTATCAACTGGTACCTCCAGGCAAAGCTACGCCAAATCACTATGGATTTCGAAGGTATGACTCAGAATTTTGTAACTACCTTCTTATTTGAAAGCCAATTTCCTTAAGTAGACCAAGCATTACAGATTGTGAGACAGAAAGTATTTGAGGAGGCATATAGGGTTCCTTTGGAATAGGAAGAGGATGAATGGACTGCACCTCTCCAAAAACTGCAAGGTTATTACAACATCAATGATGATGAAGACGATGATCCTAGGAAGGTGAAAATCGCGGAAAAAGAAGGTCAGAGAGAGGTGGAAGGACTAGGAGTTGAGCTGCCATTCATTGGAAAACCAATCAAGATTAAGAAAGTCAATATTGGAACAGAGGAGAAACCAAAGTTTGCAAATGTTGGAGATTACTGGGATGCTGCCACCATTGACAAAATTACAGAGTTACTGCATGAATATCAGGACTTGTTTCCAACCAAGTTCACTGATATGAAGGGCATTAAAGGGCCTATGGGAGAGATAAGGATTCATTTAAAGCCAGATGCAAGACCAGTTAAACATAGACCTTACAGACTGAACCCTAAATATAAGGAAAAAGTGAAGATTGAGCTTGACAGAATGCTGGAAGCAGGAATCATAGAACCTGTTGAAGAGTCAGAGTGGATTAGCCCTATGGTGGTACAAGACAAGAAGACAGGACAAATCAGGATATGCGTAGACCTCAGGAAGTTGAATGATACTTGTTTGCATGACCCCTTCCCTACACCATTCACTGATGAAGTGTTAGATAATGTGGGAGGCCAGGAAGTATATTCTTTTACAGATGGATTTTCAGGATACCATTAAATTCAGATTGCCAAGGAAGATCGCCATAACACCACATTTGAAACAGAATGGGGATCCTACCAATACACAGTAATGCCATTCAAATTGAAGAATGTCCCAACCATCTTTTCCAGGGTGGTGGTCGAAGCATTCAAGGAATTTCTGCCTAAATTTTTAGAAGCATATTTTTATGATTGGACTGTTTTTAGTTTATTGAAGAATCATATTGAATGTCTAAGGATAATGTTGGATAAATGAAGGCAGTGCCAAATTGCCTTGAACCTGAAGAAATGCATTTTATTTTCACCATTTGGAGTTCTGTTAGGACATATTGTATGTAACAAAGGATTGCTGGTAGATTTATCCAAGATTGCCATTATAGTTGATCTACCCCCTCCTACTTCAGTTAAACAGCTGCGCACTGCGTTGGGACACACAGGATACTACATGAAGTTCATTAAGGGATATGCTTAGATTACAACGCCCATGGAGAAGTTGTTGAAGATGGATTGTCAGTTTAGTTGGATAGAAGAATGCCAACAGAGCTTCAACACATTGAAACAAAAAATGGTTACTGTGCCCATTCTGGTCTTCCTAGATTGGACCAAGGAGTTTCATGTGCATGTTGGTGTGTATTCCACTACTTTAGGAGCCGTGTTAGCACAACCAGGAGGGGGATATATTGACCACCCGTTAGCCTTTGCTAGTAGGAAGCTATCAACAACATAAATTAATTACACCACTACACAGAGAGAAGGATTGGCCATGGTGTATGCATTGCAGAAATTTCGCCACTACTTGTTGGGAGGACACTTTAAAATGTTTACTGATCACTCTGCGCTGAAATACCTAGTCAACAAGCCAGTGTTGGGGGGAAGGATATGCAGATGGATTCTGCTGTTTCAAGAATATGAATTTGAGATCATAGTAAAGCCAGGGAGAATGAATAAAGGCCCTGACCATTTGTCGAGGTTGGAACATGGAGAAGAGCCGATCAATTTAGAGGATGCATTACTAGATGCACAAATATTGGCCATTAGAAAGATTGATGAACAATTTGTCGATATAATCCAGTTCCTTTCAATAGGAATGGCACCTAGTGAATATACAATTCCCCAGAAGAAACAACTAGTAGTGCGCACTGCCGACTTCTCACTTATAGCTGGACATCTATACAAGATGGGACTCGACGAGATATTAAGAAGATGTGTTATGGAGGCAGAACGACCATTGATCCTTGTAGAAGCTCATGAAGGCATCGTAGGAGGACATTATGTAGGAAAAGAAACTGCACAAAAGGTTCTGAGAGCTGGCCTTTGGTGGCCTACCTTACATAGAGATGCTAAAGACTACTCCAGAGCTTGCGATGTATGCCAAAGAGTTGGGAAACCATCCAGAAGAGATGAAATTCCATTGGCACTACAACTGACCCTACAATCATTTGAGAAATGGTCCATTGACTTCGTTGGACCTATAAACCCACCAGGAAAGCGCATAGGAGCAAGGTACATAATTACAACAACAGAATACCTGACTAGATGGGCCGAAGCAAGAGAAGTTACAGACTGTAGTGAAACTACAGCTGCACGCTTCATATTTGATGACATCATAACCAAGTTTTGATGCCCAAAGATCCTTATGAGTGATCAAGGTACACATTTCATCAATAAGACAGTTGAAGCCCTGACTGAAGAATTTGCAGTCCACCATCAGAAGAGTACACCTTATCATCCACAAGAAAATGGGACAGTTGAAGCATTCAACAAGATCTTGGAGACAATGCTCACGAGGATTTGCAGTGTGAACAAGGATGATTGGGATTTAAGAGTACCAACAATATTATGGGCCTATAGAACCTTTTGCAAGAAACTGACAATGCAAACCCCTTTCAAATTAGTATATGGTCTTGAAGCTGTTGTTCCAATGGAATATTTGGTGCCAAGCTTAAGAATTGTTTCCTTTACAGATATGGATGACCCTCACACTGTTCAAAAGAGGCTTGCACAACTGGTTGAACTAGAGGAAGATAGATTCATTGCAGAATTCCATCAACAAGTACAGAAGGAAAGAGAAAAGGCCTACCATGACAGACACATTAGGAAGAAGGCATTTAAACAAGGTGATCTAGTACTGGTATATGACAACAAGTTCATAAAACATCCTAGGAAGTTCAGAACGCATTGGCTAGGGCCATATGAGATCACTTATATTACAGAGGGAGGAGTTGCGCAATTGAAGATGTTGAATGGGGAGTGGAAGGAAGGATTAGTGAATGGGAGTCAGCTGAAGTTGTACTATTACAACCAGCTTCCTTGCAACTCTCAGTAAAAGCATGAAGAAAAGGGTCTAGGTACCAGGTGCAGTTGAAACTAGGTACCAGACACAGAAAAGACAGTCTGCACAAGGGAAAAGAGGAGGCATTGAGCAGAAAGTAGAGGATGCACTGCGTAATCTGGAGTCGAAGTAAAACATGAAGCTCAGATATGAAGTGCCTTGGGACAAGTCACAGGTGAGCGTTGGGGGTCTGTTGGCCCTTGGTTATGGAAGCAAGTGAAGATTAAGGAAGAAAAGGGAGAATATGAACTTCGCGGAAGACACAATGACTGTTACTGGGTCGAAGTGAGAAAAAGAGAAGAAAAGACGGAGCGAAGTAAGCCATTGGATGAGGAGATCGAGGATGAAAGATAAGCAAGAAAGAATGATCGCAGACAACTCAGCTAGTGGGAAAAGCCACCATTGGATGCTTTGGAGCATTGCACGAGAAGGAAGGAAAGACAGGTTGGCGAAGCCCTGAAAATACGGGTCAATTTGACCTAGGGTTTTGGTATCTAGGGTTTTGGACACCTAGGTTTCGACCTAAGGATGTCGGTGAGCTTTTGTAATGTATAAATAGAGGTCAAGAAGACCTGGGTTGGGTTGGTGTCAAGATTGTCATTGTTGTTATTGATCGATCTAGTTGTTGTTGTGAGAGATTGTTGTTGTGTGAGAGAGAAGTGCTAAGAGTGAGAGCCTTCTGGTATTGTAAGATATTCAACTGGGTGCGAAGATCATCCCTGCAGCTGGGCGCGCAGGGAGGGGAGAGAGAGAGAGGAGAAGAAAGAAGATCTGCTAGATAAGAGCGCAGACAAGAACTGTATGATTTACCTTAATATATTATAGCACAGTTCTGTGGACATAGCTCTAGAGAGAGGGTGAACCACGTACATCTTGTGTTGTGCGTGATTGTTATTTTATCTCTATCATTGATATACTGTGATTGTATTACTGTTTTAGATCTGATAAGTAGATGTCCAAAATAGATCTAAGTTGATCAGTGATATATGAATGTTGTGTTTTTATTGTGTTAAATCCACTTGATCTTCCTTTTGGTTGTAGACATATCTGTCCTACAACCCCCTCATAAATGCTTCGGGTGAGACTGTATCTGCTTCACAGGTGTTTCCGAAAGGGCCAATAGTTAGGGCTTGTTGGTGCGCTCTTGGAGCTGAACCCTGGGTCTGCCCCTGTGCCAACCGTAATGCTAGAAAAAATGATAGTTGGAGTTGTGCACACGACATTGACATACATATGGTTCAGAGTTTGGAGAAAAAATTGGAGCAAAATTTAAGAGCAAGAGGAAAATATATGCCAACCTCTATGGAAAGTTTGCAGGACATGAATGATGAATAAATACCTAAACATTCTTACCTGCAAATTGTAAATAGTAAACAGTAAAGAACGAATATGAATGAAACTACGGTATTGAAACTTACTCATCAATGATGAACGACATGATCACAGGTCCAATTGTGAGTGCAGGATTTCAACCCTGCAAAGTGCAATAACAGGTATTGGAATTACCCAAGATTTTCATTCCAGGTCCTGGAACTTTTTTCTTTATAACTTACTGAAATATGTCACCAATAAAGATGGATAATGCCTTACAATGGTGTGCAATTTTGTTGTAGCTTGGTTATTGTTATATCATACTTATTCGTTCTACACCTACCTGTAGTTTTCTTCTACAAGAACATTTTGCAAAGGCAACAAGCTTAACATTGTCTTTTCATCTGAAAGACACGGGTTTGATTCCCGTACAAGATAGGTAGGTACTCATTCTCAGGAAAGGTGGGAATATCATTGATGGTAATGTGGGAATATCATCGAGGGCAAGGTGGGAAGGCTAAATAATTTCCTTATTCAATTGAGGCGTTAGATTTTCACTTCATCACAGATGAAAAAAGACCAGGATTTGTAATGCTAGAAAAAATTTCAGTCATAGTTTTGTAGACGACATTAGCATGCACATGGTACAGAGTTTGGGGAAAAAATTGGAGGAAAATTTAAGAGCAGGAGGAAAATATATGCCAACCTTTATGGAAAGTCTATAGGATAAGAATGATGAGTAGATACTTAAACATTCTTACGTGCAAATTATAAACAATAAACAATAAACGGTAAATAGTAAATAATGAATACAAATGAAACTATGGTATTGAAACTTACTTGTCAATGATGAACGATAGAATCACAGGTCCAATTGTGGGTGCAGGATGTGAACCCTGCAAAGTGAAAAAAACAACTCCAACTACGGGTGCAGGACTCCAACCTTTCAAAGTTGAAGCAAACAAAATTAAGCAACAAGCAACAAACCAGTGAGAAAACACCAATAGGTCCAACTATAGGTGCATGACTTCAACCTTGCAAAGTTGAACCAAACAACAACCAGAAGAAACCAACGAACCAACGAACCAGTGAATAAGCAACAACCAGTGAGCCAATAAAGAATATATGTATCTTCAATGATGACTAAATTGCATTCCAAGCATAGAAGAAATATGAAACATATGATGACTATGTCAGTGGCGGTGGACAACAATATTGCCCAAATTCAGTGCAAGATTGTATTTGAAAATTGGAGGAAAAATGTACTATGACATGCCTATTTAAGTAAACAGTTAAGGCTGATAGGCATGTTTAAGGGCGTCATGCTATGTAAACATTTAAGTTGTCAGGCCTATTCAAGTACCTCAAAAAGAGTGTCAATGCTCAAAACTTTCAGTATGTAAACATTTCAATAAAAATAAAAAATTCAAAAAGAGCGTCGATGCTCAAAATTTTGGATATCTAAACATTTAAAACATTGGGAATAATGAAGCTGACAATAAGACTTCGAATCTATTCTCAAATGAGATGATGACAAATAATTTTTTTTTATTATATAAAAAATAATGCTTTCTATTCTCTAGTTCTAACAATAGAGATTGTGCAAAAAATTATAGTCAAAGGGAAAGTTAATATGAAGCCAACAATTTATCGATCGCTATAGTCCCTCTACGCCTTTGGTAGGGACTAATAACAATTTTATTTTATTTGAATGTGTTTTATTGAGTTCTTTGATATTTGCTATAATCATATTATCTTTCTTAGTTCCTTGTAGCACATTACAATTAAATAAATAAATAAACTAAGTGTGACACATTGCTCTTTTGTTGGAATGGACCTACATTCACTTTATATAAATAAATAATAAAGTGTGTGACACGTTGCTCTTTTAGTGTTGGAATGAACCTACATTCACTTTATACATATTTGTTGTATTTTCCCTATCCAACATCATAGTTATTGAATTGGGTCAAATAATTAGAAAATTCAAATCTACATATAGATTCATTACCTCCTCTAGTATAAAGTGATGATTTTAATGGTAAAAACCATAGTTATGGTAACTGGATTGTTTTAGGCTGCTACTCAAACTCTCTTAGGGGTGTTTAAGGATCTCTTTCAGTTTCTGGTCACACATATCCAAGTTCAATATACTTCATGTCCTCATTAAATTTCGCCTTAGCAGACTCACTCTCTATTTTTCTCAAACTATTCGATCACAGTATGGATCTAATCTTTCTTCATTCATCCTCGAAGCACTAACATCGTGGCCTTTTGCTTTCATACGATCATGACCCAATGACTAAGCGATTATGCTTTTAGTGCTACTATTTATGTATGTCTCCAACACGAAAGTTTTCAACCATATGGCCAAGGTTCATAACCGTGGCGATATATTTCGAGGCTAAGTTATGGGCTCAAATATCCATGCTTTGGGGGGGGGGAATAAATAATCGATGAAATAAATAATCAATAACTTTAGATGACTTTCTGTCACCTACAACCACACACAAATTATCAATTTTAAAAATACACGACTCTCTAGCCCCATTTGATTTCGCCATCAACATATCCTCATGCTGTAAAATCATACTCTCAATAGGTATCTCTTCAACATCCTCATTTAAGAATACTTCTTGTTCAGGTTCATATAAATAAAAAATTATTTTATACTTAGTTTCTCTAAGTTATTCCTACACTTTGGCAGACATCCTTTGCCTTAGCTTCACTTGTAGTGAATTCCATCTTACCTTCTTCTTCCTCATTGTCCAGCCACACCTCTGGTCTTCCCCATATTCTTGTATCCATTCCTCTAGTACACTAAGATGTACTTTCAACTCAACCATCTCATTTTCAAAATATTCGTCACTCATTCTCTTTATACCAATTGCTTTGGCATTTCTTTCCAACTCATTGTGACCCCACTCTGAACCCTGTAGATGACCTTCAGTAGTCATATTTTCCTCTTTCATTTGTGGAACCTCCTTGTCCACTTGTGAGATGCAGCAAGCCCTTCCCATATCTGTAACAAGTCTGCAACTTGTCACTAGTACCAATCATCCTATTGGTATATCCTCTTGGTTCTCTGCAGTAGAACCTCTTCTTGAGCAGTCCTGCTCCTCATATTTCAAAGTTGTTAGGTTGTTTCTATCAACTGCTCACCTCTCTTGCGAACTTCAATTGTCCTCTTCTTCATCAAAAATCTAATTTTTTGTTTGGGTTCTGTCACAATGTAATGTCCCCACTTTGGGACATCATTACATTACAGGGGTTGATGATGACCAGAGTAGCCAGATGGAGGTTATAGCGAGTACAAGGATTATTGAGATGCATTTTGGGGTCCAGCTTTCATCGCTCATCCCATTTCATCATTATGATCCATTCTGCATAGGTTGGCTTTGGTTTCGTTGCATTTTGACGATTTCCATGATTTTGAGTATTTTGATCTATAAGTTAATTAAATTCACTAAAGAGGTCATTTTGGGCACATTACATGGAGGAACCTCTCAGTGTAATAGCTCATTGGAATTGGGAGGAGAAACACTACAAAATGGGATGGTGAGAAGTGAATTTCAGTGGATAGGTAAGTTACAAGGAGAGATAAGGTGATTTTCAGAAGTAAAAGGGTTAATTAATTAATTAAAGTGATTTAATTAATTAATTAAAGTGATTTAATTAATTAATTAAATACTAATAAAATGAAAGTCACTTTGGAGGGACAAGGTGAGAAATAAGTATAAAGGAAAGGCAAGGGCCTCTATTCATTCATTCATGCATGTCTATCATTTTGATATCTGGTTTCTAGCTAGAGGGCCCATATCTTGGGGGTTTTGAAGGTTTTGACTTAACAAACCCTAGAGGACGATTCAGTGGTGAAAGATTCCACCTAGCTTGGTCTCGGGGATGCAATACTGCCCCACACGATTCTAGTCAGATCTACATCAACGCAGGAGGGTTCTACACCAGCCACAGGCACAAGAAGAAAGAGAGGGCACACAATTAGGGGTTTCCAGCAAGGGGGGTGCACCATTAAGGGAAGGAAGGTTCGGTCTAGCCAAGGAGAGGATATTTTGGAGATTTGAGCATCTGGATTCTTCTTGCAGGATATTCACCATCATTTCTAGAGATTTTTGAAAGAGTTCTATGGTACATATTATTTCCTAGAGCATTGGGACGAATTAGAGAGAAGGAGGGCATTTCTGAGATTTAGATCTATTCAGTTTGGAGGGCTTATATTTCAAATCTGAACCTGAGACTTCACCTAGTGACTTGCAGTGTCCCAATCTATCTTTCTAGCAAGTTTCAGGGCATTTGGAGGCCTCCTTCATCAGGGCCGAAATTCTAGGGTTTGGCAGTTTCAGGAGGGCTCAACCCCATTGGAGGATTCAACATTTGGAGGAGATTCCCTTGGTATTTCGACCTGAGATTTTAGGAGAGGATTCTACTCATCCCGATCTACAGTTTGGAGTCTTATTTGAAGCATTTGGACATCTTTGGAAGCAGGGCCGAATTGTTGAGGCTATTCAGTGTTCCAGTAGGGCGTGGCACATTCCAGCTTGGGGGTTGACACTTCATATGACACATATCTTTCCTGTATTGGTATTTATGGTGTATTCAACCTTTGGAGGCTCATAGTATCTTCTTGGAGCATTTTGTAGCAGCTCCTATTATGTTATTGGATCCGTCTATTGAGCATTCCAGATCGACATCTTCATTGTATCAGGTTCTCTTACTATTATGAATAAGATCAGATATGAGGCATTTTTGGGTTGTCGATTATATTTTTGATCTTGCATATGGTTGAGGTATGCTCCATCATTGTATCTTCTTGTTTATTTATGAAAAAACACATTAAAATCATCAGTATAATCCTAAGCGCAACCTAAGAGACAAGAATAAGCAAAGTGTTTGATGAAATGCCACAACCAGTAAAAGTTTAAAACGACACCCAAAACCGTGATGTTCCTGGCATATTGGCTTGGGAACATTACAGTGGTATCAGAGCCTAGACTTCTGCCAGCCTGAGGGGTCTTACACAAGAAGAAATGGATAAGAGATACTTTTCTAGAGAGATGGTATTCTGTGAGGAGGAATATTACGCCCTTAGCGAGGGAACTAGGGCTCAAAAAACCTTCCAATAGTATGTGGCCTTAAGAAATCCTATATGGAGAAAATATGAGGTTGCACATTAGGTCGAAGAAATAGAGAGAAAGAGAGCTATAGTAGCTAGATATAAGGAAGCACAGAATAATCCCACACCCAGTAGGAGCACACAACTTTGCTACAGTTGCAAGGTGCCTTGGGAACTAGATCATAGGTGTAGGGGTAAGGATCAGAAGCACATAAGTTAGGTAGACTATGACAGTGATGATGAGGTGTGTGAGGATGGAGTGGTAGATGTTGATTTTGAACAGACTGATAATGATAGTGACTCTGGCACAGAGGCTAGTGATAGTGACTCTTTCACAGAGGCTAGTGATAGTGACTCTTTCACAGAGGCTAGTGATTCTTGCACGCTTGAGGAGGATAATGACTTTTTTCCATCGGAGGGACAGTCGGGTGGATAGGACGACAACACCAATGTCTCAATAGACATATCACATACCATTGATGACCTTACACCTCAACAAAGTAGTGACACTTGTGAGGATTCACATGTGCTAGCACCTATAGATGACGAGCATCCTATGGTGACCATGACACATCTGTTATCGTTCCAGACACCTATGACCTCCATATCACATCAGGATAGCAGTGGCATGTCATATATGATAGAGGAGTTGTACGTGAGAGATACACACCAGAGACACATGGATCCATAGATCTAGGATGAGATACATGACGTACATACAATTGACCTTACACATACAGATCAACATGCTCAGATCGAGTCACAACTTTTGGAGACTCCATTAGTTGAGTAGATTATGGATACTGACAAGTTGATGGGGCACTTACTTCTAGGATCGACCTGTATTAATGAGGATGCACTATGTTTTAGTTAGGATGACCATAACACATGTCTAGACAAATCTATATGGGATCCAGGTGTATATGATAGTAGCAAGGTGAGTGCACAGGAGGATACAACTGCTCACACCGGTTACAGTATGATTCAAAGATATCTAGCAATTGGGGATGTTATGCAGTCACATATAGGAGGACCCATTAACACCGTAGACATGGATCAGTTCAATGTTTCATTTTTTGCAGAGAGTGATGTTGGGGATTCCGGGGTTGACACTAGCAGGACTGACACTAGCAGTGAGGGATATGAGATGGAACCTCAGCATGACTATGATCAAGAGTCACACTAATTGACAGGACAATTGAGAGTCAGTGAGGATATGATCATGGCAGCCACCAGGCACATTGATGACATGCATACATGGGTGACAGATTACTGTTGGAGAGCATCAGTGTCACATGGAAGTTCATATGGGGGATTTTCCATGGATGATTTTCATACTCTCAGGGAGAGAGTATCTATGATGAGGATCGACAACCAACAATTTTTGACTGACAGGGACTACGTATTGAGGATTGGTGAGACGTATCATGAGGCTCTGAGGGAGCATGACTTGGAGGTGGACAGACTTACTTAGGAGTTGGAGAGAACTCAAGGATTCTTGAGAGGCACACAGACAACCCTTCAAGAATCAGAGTCCAGAT
Organism: Picea glauca; assembly: GCA_000966675.3. NCBI lineage: Eukaryota > Viridiplantae > Streptophyta > Pinopsida > Pinales > Pinaceae > Picea > Picea glauca. Next base: position 162,909 of record JZKD02S2400157.1, read on the forward strand.
CAGGGTAGCTTCTTGAGGAGTTTTGTTAGAGGTCCAATTCATCTATCTTTGTGGATACTCAGATATGTCAGTCAGTCACATTGCCAGAGGATATTGGTAGTCTAGTAGAGGAGCATCAGTTGATAGAGGACACTTCCATTTGGGCTCCAAGAGTGGTTGACCTTAAGGTAGAGGTTGAGCCAGTAGTACGCCCAGGATCTATGGTGCAACAAGAGTATATAGGAGGTGACACGAGTATGTGTTGGCATACAGTTATGGGTGATAGTTCACAGAGATAGGCTGAGATATGCAGTCAATTTCAGATAGATGTATTGGATTGCAGGGAGGATACACACTTAGGGGAGTATGAAAATGTCACTCCTTTGCAACAACACATAGTTATGAGACCTCACCTTCACCATTTTAGCAGTGGCATGGGGGACGAGAGATATATATTGGATGACCAACAATTGGAGGAGTTACTTCCAGTTGTACTGGATGGTTGGGATTCGGTGATAACCACAGGAGAGTATTTATCATGGATACCAATGGACGAGCTTCTGTTCGAATCCTTGGGATTGACCAAAGCATGTGACACCTTCCAGTCCTACAGTCAATTGCAGATATTTTTGTTAGCCTGTCGTGACACTTTTATGATTGATAACAACATGAGGAGGGATAGGTCATGGCTGAGGACATGGGGAGTGGCTAGGCCAAGACCACCTGACATGAGTATCTTTACGGCATCCAACCGGATATAGATGGATTGTCATAGGCAGTTAGTTTAGACTTGGTGCGTGATGGTGAGCATCATAGGCTATGTGATAGCAGATGAGAACAGAGGGCTTTTGACAGTTTTTAGTCACACATATCCTAGTTCACTTTACTTTAGGGCCTCATTAAATTTCGGCTTAGCAAACTGACTCTCTATTTTTCTCCTTAAACTATTCGATCACAGTATGGATTGAATCCTTCTTTGTTCATCCTCAAAGCGCTAACCTTGTGGCCTTTCATTTTCATATAACCAAAACCCAATGACTGAGGGATTATGCGTTTAGTGCTACTCTTTATGCTTGTCTCTAACGTGGAAGTTTTCAACCATATGACGAAGGTTCATAACCATGGTGACGCATTTTGGGGCTAAGTTATGGGCTCAAATATCCATGCTAAGGGGGGGATGACATAAATAATAGACTGACATGTGTCAATGTCCTAGATGGTTGGGATCATTTCACAAATCAACTGCAGGATTAACCTCCACGCATTTCTATATGTGAGATGGAACTACACCATCTAATATTGACTACATAATGATTGGATGATCCAAGATCCTTCGTGCTTGAACCTTTGAAATGATAGTCTTCACCTGCTCTGACTACACAATCCGATGACTCAGACTCAATCTTGTATTGATTGAACGATCTAAATTGATCTTGTTCCTCCTTTAACTTCTAGACTCGTGCAATTTCCATGATATTATCAGCACATGATCTGTCGTGATCAATGGTGGATCATGATCCTCGACCTTTTGTTGGCCCCTTGTTATGGAAGGAAGCGAAGAACAAGGAAGAAAAGGGAAAAAGAGAACTTCGCAGAAGACATAGTGACTGATACTGGGTCGAAGTGAGAAAAAAGAATAGAAAAGATGGAGTGAAGCCCGAGAAAGAAATCCATTGGACGAGGATATCGGGGATGACAGATATGCAAGGAAGAAGGATCATGGATTACTCATAAAGAGGAAAAAGCCACCATTAGATTCTTTGGAGCTCCGCGTGAGAAGGAAGGAAAGATAGGCTGGCGAAGCCTTGAAAATACGGGTCAAGTTGACCTAGGGTTTTAGACACCTAGGGTTTTGGTATCTAGGGTTTTCACACCTAGGTTTCAACCTAAGGATGTCGGTGAGTGATTGTAATGTATAAATAGAGGTCTAAAGGGCCTAGGTTGGGTTGGTGTTTTAGGTTGGTAATTTTGGGTTGATGTGTTTTTATTGTTACTGTTGAGTTGGTCGAGAGAAGAGTATCGTGAGAGAGAGAAGTGATGGGTACAAGAGCCTTTTGGATTGTAAGATCTTTAGCTGGGTGTGAAGATCAACCCTGTAGCTGGGTGCGTAGGGAGGGGAGAGAAAGACAGGAGAAGAGAAGATCTGCTAGCTCAGATTACATACAAGAATTGTATGCTTTACATCAATATAATATAACACAGTTCTATGGACGTAGCCCTAGAGAGAGGGTGAACCATGTATATTTTGTGTTGTGTATGATTGACATTTTGTATTTGTCCTTCATATACTATTATTGCATTGCTAAGGTAGATCTAATAGATGCGTGGAGTATATCAAGATGATAAGTGATATATGAATGATGTGTTGTTCTTGTGTTAGATCCACTTGATATTCCCCTTGGTTGTAGACATCTTTTTCCTGCAACCCCCTCATAGCTGCTTCGGGTGAGATTGCATCTGCTTCGCAAGTGTTGCCGAAAGGGCCAGTAGCTAGGGCTTGCTGGTGCGCTCTTGGAGATTAACCCTGGGTCTGCCCCTGTGCCAACAAATGGTTCTGTTGCCGGGACATGAATCTTTTTAAGGGAATGTCAAGGTGGTTTCCATCGAAGACAAAAACTCAAAAGTGGATAGAAGATCAAGAAAAGGACTTCGCTGAAGCCCAAAACAAGAACCCTAATATTAGTTTAGAGGACTGGTTGGAGAAGAATATTTTTACTAATATACACGAAATATTCTTTGGAGGAATCCATCAAGAGCTATACGAGTGGCTAGCTAGATTAGTCGATACCCAGTTCAAGATCCGATCTAGACTTCTTTTGGTCTGGACGTCAGAGTTGATCAAGAAGGTCAAGGAAGCTGATAACACCATATCACGAGTAGTAGATCACTGTTTCGATAGTATCATTGGAGGGTACATCATAGAGTTTGTTGTTGACAGGGTAGAGTCATACAACCAAGCTGAGAGATATTTCTTTAAGGGACCCGAAGGAAATTTTTTACAATTCTTGAAGCTGAGACTAAAGATGTTGTTGCATGAGAAGAACATCTTGAATATACAATAGATTGGTTGGATCCGAAAAGTCTAATGTTCAAAAATTCGGACAACGACAATGACAACGACACGAAAGTTGGGCATACACGCAGTGGGAAAGTGTTCAGAGAAGTCCACCTTGCAAACTTGTTTAATAAGAACTACGGGGAGGAGGGTTTCTACAGTGGAGAAGAAGCAGATCTGACGGACGAAGAACATTCATAGCCCATCAGGACAGAGGAAGGACAAGATGAAGAGCTTCTCCGAGGAGGACCTGAAGGCTCAGAAAATGCGCAGACCATTGAAGTAAGTACTATTATCCTTCCCGTCAATTCAGTATTAAGCAACCAGAGTAATCCCAGTCACTAGAGTGTCCAGAGCACTGTCCATAGTAGTCCACCACATATTCAGTCAGGAGCCCTAGTAAGATCGATGGCAGATGAGATGAGAATTCCTATCTTTAGGGGATATGGATCTGAAGATCCTGATCAACACTGGTTCATGTGTGAAGATGTATGGAACATTAAGAATTTCACAGATGAAGCTGTCAAAAGAACCCAGTTCAGTATAGCTCTCAAAGATCGCGTACTGAGCTGGTACATGAAACTTGTCCAAGGACTTGCACAACCTAAGCCATTGAACGAGATCAAGAACATGCTGATTGCAGAATTCAAGAAACCTAAATCAGGATCCCAGTGTATCACAGAGTTGAAAGAGATCAAGTAGAAAGTGGTTAAACTTGTGTGGGAATTCGATCAGAGATTCAAAACATTGGCAGGCCGATTAAATTTCCAGATCCCAGATGAACAAAACAAAGAATGGTTCATTGCTGCCCTCCTACCACACATCAGAGTTCCCCTGATGCAATAGAAGATTGCTTCGCAGGTTGAGGCATTGGAGATCGCCATGAATCTTGAATCAACCCCTATGGGGGAATCCAGCTCATGTATGTGTCAGATCCTGAGTCAGCTAACTAGTTTGTCTCTGCAAGTCGAAGATATGAATAAAGACAAGGGAAAAGATAAAAGAGAATATATATGGTGTGTTAGATGTAAATCAGAAGGTCATGAAAAGGAACATTGTTCTCTATTCAATGAATACTTGGCTTCTGGAGCTCCGAGCCCCTTGAAGCAAGTCACCTTACCTTGGTGCGAGGTATGTAGAAACAAACATCGTATTGGTGAGTTCTATTATATGCAAAAGTATGTTCAGACACCTATGAATTTGTACTGTACATTTTGTAAGTCTGTAGGGCATGATGATAGGGATTTTAGGGCTTATGATCTCATGCATGGAAGGTCAAGAGACATATATAATATCCAAGGCGAAGTACAACAAGAAGGAAATGCTATGCAGTATAATTCTCATGGGAGAGGAAATTTCAATCCTTGCGGTGGATTTAGAGGTATAGGAAGAGGAGGAGAAGGAGGAATGGGTCGAGGCTGAGGACAGATCATCTGTTATAACTGCGCACAACCAGGACACCTTGCAAGGGATTGTCAGAACCCTTGTACCACTTGTAGCTATTGCAACTCGTTTGACCATGTTATAGAGGATTGTCTTGTGCTACTAGCTAAGCTTTAGGAAAGACGACGACCTCAATAGAACCCGCAAGTGAAACTGATCTATGTTGAACCTCACGGAGGAGACCCTAGAGTCACTGTTATAACCAGAGGAGGCATTATTACAAGAGAAGACATACTGACCCAAGGGAAGATTACAAAAGATTCAGTAATAAAAAAAGTTGCAGAGAAGACCCAAGCCTTTGATGCAAAGAAAGAAAGACAAATGTTTGAGGCAACACGAAAATAATTTAGAGGAGACCAAGGTTCTTCATCAAATACAAGACTAGAAGTAAGAGAGTATGGAATGCCCCACACATTTGATCAGTCTTCTTCGCCAAGAGAAGGAAAAGAGGTAAGCAATCTCATGGACTTTTTACATACTTCTATTAAGTTGATTCAAGATGAAAGCATTGTACAAGAGTTACAAAATTTACTCAGACAATATGAGCTTGGAAAGATAGATCCCTTACTGAATAAGGCAGTACACCAAATTGGTAAAATGAGGACAGATAAGGAATTACATTTGAATGCTCAAATAGGAGAGTATGAGATAGACTATGTGGTCCTTGACTTAGGGTCGGAGGTCAATGCCATGACGAAGAAAACTTGGGCACATATGGGAAAACCAAAGTTGATCTATTCCCCTATCAGGCTTAGGATGGCTAATCAACAAGTTGTCAGCCCATTTGGACGATTGGAGCATGTCCCTATGGACAATGATGGAATAAGAACATTTGCAGATTTTGAGGTAATTGAAATAGTTGATGATAGTTGCCCCTACCCCGCGCTGTTGGGAATTGACTGGGCCTTCAATAACTCTACTATTGTTGACTTAAAGAAGAGACATGAATTTTGAAGGTGATGGTATTAGGGTCATTGCACCTTTAGATCCCGATGAAGTTCAGTGATGCATAGAGCCCATCAGAGAAGAAGACTACGCATATGCACTAGAAAACATCTACAAGCTAACCGCCAGACAACAAGATTACATTAATTGTACAACCGATGGGAATCTAAGATGGAGAAGTGAGAGTGCATGTTCATCAGATTCAGAAGAAGCACTAGAGAACTAGCAGAATAAGATGTATGAAGTATCCACAAGAAGATGTGCTAGATTAAACAGAGAACTTCGTTGGATTGGCACAATAGTAAGTAACTTACCCACCTTTGATGGTTTGAATCCTTTACAAACATTCTTGTCGGAATTTGAGGTGAATGTACCAATACAAAAGAGATTACTAGCCATGGATAAGGCCTAAAATCCACACCAACGAGATGGTGGGGGACACATAAAAGCAATATTACAGATTGGATACAGTGTCGTACCTTGATGACAACGAGATTCTCAGCACAGGTAGAAGGCTTCGAAGTTCGCTACATAGGTCGAAGTTGCACAAAGGGCCATGTCCGAAGATGCAAAGAGGCCTGGAGTGACATTCCTCAAGAACGCGGTAGAGGCCTGGGTACACAAATTCATCAACACGCTGGACACGATACCTATCAACTGGTACCTCCAAGCAGATCTGCGCCTCATCACTACAGATTGGGAAGGTATGACTCAAAATTTTATAACTACATTCCTGTTTGAAAGTCAATTTCCGTCAGTAGATCAAGCATTACATATGTGAGACATAAAGTATTTGAGGAGGTATCCAACCTTCCCTTAGAACAAGAAGAGGATGAATGGACCGCGCCTCTCAAGAAACTGCAAGGATGTTACAACATTAATGCGGATGAAGATGATGATCCGAGGAAAGTAAACATCGCAGAAAAAAAGGGCCAGAGAGATGTGGAAGGACCAGGAATTGAGCTGCCATTCATTAGATAACTGATTAAGATTAAGAAAGTCAATATTGGAACATAGGAGACACCTAAGCTTGTCAATGTCGGAGATTATTGGGATGCTGCCACCATTGACAAGATTACTGATTTATTGCACGAGTATCAGGACTTGTTTCCAGCCAAGTTCACTGATATGAAGGGCATTCAAGGGCCTATGGGAGAGATGAGGATTCCCTTAAATCTAGATGCTAGACCAGTCAAAAAAAGACCTTACAGATTGAACCCCAAATATAAGGAGAAAGTGAAGATTGAGCTTGACAAAATGCTGGAAGCAAGGATTATAGAACTGGTGGAAGAATTAGAGTGGATTATCCCTATGGTGGTACAAGACAAGAAGACATGAGAGATCGGAATATGTGTAGACCTCTAGAAGCTGAATGATGATTGTTTACATGACCCCTTCCCTACACCATTCACTGTCGAAGTATTAGATAATGTGGGAGGCCAAGAGGTATATTCTTTTATAGATGGATTTTCAGGATACCATCAGATCCAGATTGCCAAGGAAGATCACCACAAGACCACATTTGCAATAGAATGGGGGTCCTATCAGTATACAATAATGCCATTTGGATTGAAGAATGCCCCAACCATTTTTTCGAGGGTGGTGGTCGAAGCATTCGAGAAGTTTTTGCATAAATTTTTAGAAGCATATTTTGATGATTGGACTGTCTTTAGTTTATTGAAGAATCACATTGAATGTCTAAGGCTAATGTTAGATAAATGCAGGTAGTGTCAAATTGCTTTGAATCTAAAGAAGTGAATTTTATTTTCCCCATTTGGAGTTTTATTAGGATATATTGTATGTAAGCAAGGATTACTGGTAGATCCATCCAAGATCACCATTATAGTTGATCTACCCTCTCCTACAATAGTTAAACAGTTGTGCACTGCGTTGGGACACACAGGATACTACAAGAAGTTCATTAAGGGGTATGATCAGATCATAGCGCCAATGGAGAAGTTGTTGAATAAGGATTGCCAATTTAGTTGGACTGGAGAATGCTAACAGAGCTTCGACACACTGAAAGAGAAAATGGTTATTGCACCCATTTTGGTTTTTCCAGACTGGACCCAGGAGTTTCATGTACATGTCGATGCATCCTCTATTGCTTTATGAGCTGTATTAACACAACCGGGAGAAGGATATATTGACCATCCTCTAGCGTTTGCTAGCATAAAGTTATCCACAACTGAGATTAATTATACCACTACTGAAAGAGAGGGATTAGCCATGGTGTACGCATTGCAGAAATTTTGCCACTATTTGTTGGGAGGACACTTTAAAATGTTTACTGATCACTCTGCGCTGAAGTACCTGGTCAACAAGCCAGTGCTGGGGGGAAGGATATGCAGATGGTTGTTGCTATTTCAAGAGTATGATTTTGAGATCATAGTAAAACTATGAAGAATGAAAAAAGGCCCTGACCAATTGTCGAGGTTGGAACATGGTGAAGAACCTACAATTTTAAAGGATACACTACCAGATGCACAGTTTCTAGCCATTAGAAAAATCGATGACCACTTCACCGACATAGTCCAGTTCTTGTCAACTGGAATGGCACGTAGAGAGTATACAATTCCCCAGAAGAAATAGCTAGCGGTGCATGCTGCAGACTTTTCACTTATAGACGGTCAACTATACAATATGGGACCGAATGTGATCTCTCGAAGATATGTTATGGAGGCAGAACGCCCGATGATCCTCGCAAAATGTCATGAAGGCATCGCAGGAGGACATTATGTAGGGAAAGAAACTGTGCAGAAGGTCCTGAGAGCTGGCCTTTGGTGGCCTACCTTACACAGAGATGCTAAAGACTATTCCAGAGCCTGCGATGTATGCCAAAGGGTTGGGAAACCATCCAGAAGAGATGAAATTTCGTTAGCACCACAACTGACACTACAAGCATTCAATAAATGGTCCATTGACTTCGTTGGACCTATAAACCCACTAGGGAAGCGCACTTGAGCAAGGTACATAATCACAACAACAGAGTACTTGATCAGATGGGCCGAAGCTCGAGCAGTTAAGGACTGTAGTGCAACTATAGATGCGCGCTTCATATTTGATGACATCATAACCAGGTTTGGATGCCCAAATATCCTCATGAGCGATCAAGTAACACATTTCATCAATAAGACAGTGGAAGCCTTGAATGAAGAATTTGAAGTCCACCATCAGAAGAGCACATCGTACCATCCACAAGTAAATGGGACAGTTGAAGCATTCAACAATATTTTGGAAATAACACTAACCAAGATATGTTGCGTGAACAGGGATGATTGGGATTTAAGTGTACAACAGTATTATGGGCCTATACAACCATGTGCAAGAAGCTGACAATACAGAACCATTTTAAGTTGGTCTATGGTCTTGAAGTTGTTGTTCCAATGGAGTATTTGGTACCAATCCTGAGAATTGTTGCCTTTACAAGTATGGATGATACTAGAGTTGTTCAAGAGAGACTTGTGTTGTTGGTCAAACTTGAGGAAGATAGATTCATTGCAGGATTCCATCAACAAGTACAGAAGGAAAGAGAGAAGGCCTATCATGATAAGCACATCAAGAAGAATGCATTTAGACAAGGAGATCTAGTGCTGGTTTATGAAAACAAGTTCATCAAGCATCCTGGGAAGTTCAGAACACATTGGTTGGGGCCATACGAGATCTCCTATGTTATAGAAGGAGGAGCTGCACAACTGAAGACGTTGAATGGAGAATGAAAGGAAGGACTAGTGAATGGGAGTCGGTTGAAGTTGTACTATGAAAATCAGTTGCCTCACTGCTCTCAATAAAATCAAACAGATCAAGGATTTAGGTACTAGGTGCAGTTGAAATTAGGTACTAGACACAGAAAAGACAGTTTGCACAAGGAGGAAGAGGAGGCATAAAGCATAAAGAAAAGGCTAGACTGTGCAGTTCGAAGTTAAAGTACAACAGAATAGTAAAATTGAAGTGCCTCGGGACGAGTCACAAGTGAGTGTTGGGGGCTTGTTGGCCCTTGGTTATGGAAGGAAGTGAAGAACAGGGAAGAAAAAGAAAAAAGTGAACTTCGCGGAAGACACAATGACTGATACTGGGGTGAAATGAGCAAAAGAGCAGAAAATATGGAGCGAAGCCCGAGAAAGAAAGTCATTGGACGAGGAGATCGAGGATGACAGATAAGCAAGGGAGAAGGATTATGGACGACTCAGAAAGAGGAAAAATCCACCATTAGATGATTTGGATCACCACGTGAGAAGGAAGGAAAGAAAGGTTGGCGAAGCCCTGAAAACACAAGTCAAGTTGACCTAGGTCTTTGGTATCTAGGGTTTTGACACCTAGGTTTCGACCTAAGGTTGTAGGTGAGTGATTGTAATGTATACATAGAGGTCTAAAGGGCCTAGGTTGGGTTGGTGTTTTGGGTTGGTACTTTTGGGTTGATGTGTTGTTATTGTTACTGTTGAGTTGGTCGAGAGAAGAGTATCGTGTGAGAGAGAAGTGTTGGGTACAAGAGCCTTCTAGATTGTAATATCTTCAGCTGGGTGCGAAGATCAACCCTGTAGCTGGGTGCGTAGGGAGGGGAGAGAAAGACAGGAGAAGAGAAGATCTGCTAGCTGAGAGTGCAGGCAAGAGCTGTATGCTTTACATCAATATAATATAGCACAGTTATGTGGACGTAGCCCTAGAGAGAGGGTGAACCATGTATATTTTGTGTTGTGTATGATTGGTATTTTGTATTTTTCCTTCATATACTGTTATTGCTTTGCTAAGGTAGATTTGATAGATGCATGGATTAGATCAAGATGATAAGTGATATATGGATGCTATGTTGTTCCTGTGTTAGATCCACTTGATATTCCCCTTGGTTGTAGACATCTTTGTCCTTCAACCCCCTCATAGCTGCTTCGGGTGATACTGCATTTGCTTCACAGGTGTTGCCAAAAGGGACAATAGCTAGGGCTTGTTGGTGCGCTCTTGGAGATGAACCCTGGGTCTGCCCCTGTGCCAACACCCTCACTCTTGCAAACAAAATTCTAAAGGGGTTTTTAACTCATTTATCAGGGAAATTGATCCCAAATACCCAATTGGACCGAATGTAGATATGTCATTGATCCCCTTATCCCGCAACGAGCAAACTCAAATTTCTCCCCGTCCACTAATGCTACTTTCCCTGCATACACCACGTCAACATAACAAGCAAAGACTTAAAATATAACAGATTAATGGTCAAAGGCTTCCACAGTCAATAATACACAGTCAATGAGATAATACTCGAAATAAAATATGGTAATTCAATGCCTTCATGACCATAACTACATTCAATGACCTTCTTCTCTTGATGGTCGAATTCTCAATGAATGGCCTCTCCTTGGCATGATCACTCTATCCCTGACCAACCTTGAATGCCTCTAAGGTTCACATTTTTATACAAAAGGATCCTGAAATAAAGTTTGTTCAAATCCAAAATAATCTCACAACAATCCCTAAGGATCCTCTCACTCAACTCCTATCTTTAGGACTCAAAATCCTCTTAAGATCTAACTATCCCGAGATCTCTCAACTCCTCTCATGTTCTGACACATTCGATAACGTTTACAAATTCAATCCTCACCTTCATCAATAAACCTTGTCCTATGTATCTCTTATAGAAACCAATTAAAACATAGGAAAATATAACAATTACACACTTAGGGAACCAACTCCCTTGGTAAAATGAAAGACCCCTTGAGGTGTCATAAATGAGCTAGGTTTTGGAGGCTAAATGCTCCTGCATCAGACTCCCCAGGAACAAAAATATTCATGATCTCCTGATCATGAGTTCCTTTGTTGAAGTCCTCTTCGATCCCAAACTTTGTGTTGTAGTCGTCTATTTTCTTTTCTACCTTGTTGTTGTCCTGTTGCTGTTGCAGTTGTTTTCAATTCTCTAGGATCTCATATATTTTTCTGTTGCCTGTCAATAACCTTGTTGAAACAGTTTCTTCCAGCGCACAGTAGCTTGTGTCTAATTGTCTACCTCAACTCATAACAACTCCATCCGGTTCCCTCCATCATTAACTTTTATACCTCCTCAATTACTTCCATCTCTGCACTTTGTAGGTATGCATCATTGGAATAAGGTTTTTGCTGTAATTTTTCACCAAAAGTTTGTATGGCCTATGCCATTTCCATGTCTTTTTTCCTATGCTCATCTTAAAAAAAATCATGCATCCAATGCTTCATATATTTAATATGAATTTTCAATATACAAGACTGATCAATTAATTTATGCTCTTCGATTTGGTTAAAATGACAGATTTGTAGTAGACAATTTGCACCTCTACACATGGTATTCTCCATAGTTCTTCTCCAATCTTCTGCAGTACTATAATTTTCCGTTGTCATTTCCTCTTTAACGAGTTCTACAATTGCATTTTCATAATATTTCATAGCCGGATTTCCCCATCAACATATCCTCATGCTGGCAAATGAAACTCGCAATAGGTCTCTCTTCAACATCCTCATTAAAGAATACTTCATTTTCAGGTTCATATAAACAAATATTCATTTTATACTTCGCTGCTCTGAGTTCTTCCTGCACTCTGGAAGACATCCTTTGCCTTAGCTTCACCTGCAGTGAGTGCCATATTACATTATTCTTCCTCATTGTCCAACCACACCTCTGATCTTCCCCATATTCTTGTAGCCATTCCTCTAGTACATTAAGATGTACTTTCAAATCAGTCATCTCCTTTCCAAAGTCTTCATCACTTATTCTCTTTATGCCAACTACTTTGAAATTTATTTCCAACTGATTGTGACCCCACTCTAAAACTGTAGATGACCTTCAGTAGTCACCTTTTCCTCTTTCCTCTTTGGACCCTCCTTGTCCACTTGTGATCTGCAAAACACCCTTCCCATCTCCGTAGCAAGTCTACAACTTGTCACTAGTACCAATCATCCTCTTGGTTCTCTGCAGTAGAACCTCTTCTTGAGCACTCCCGTTCCTCAACTTTCAAAGTTGTTAGGTTGCTTCTATCAACTGCTCACCTCTCTTGAGAATTCCAATTATCCTCTTCTCCTTCAACAATCTAATTTGTTGTTGGGGTTCTATCACAATTTCCTTTACATGAGAGCCCTACTTTCTCCCTTTTTCCTCTATCACAACTTTACTAATGTAATGGTTGTTATCCTCATTCTTCCCTACTACAATTTCCTTATTGTCTACTTCAACCTGCAATTACAAATCCTTATGACCAGAGTTAGTTTAAAACATATCACATCAATGGATTCAAGATCCATTACGATCTTGGTCTCCAACAACCCTTCATTTAATTCACTTCCCTTGAATAAATTAAACTTCTCAAGGGCACATATGTTTTGGATTGTCCTCTAAGAAAACCCCTCTTCAAGGAAAACCAACTCCCTCAATCCTCTATCTCCATATGAAATTCCCGAGATCAATTATGGCATCAAGTATCTAAATTCTTCCTTCAAACAACATGTCCTTGCTTTTTTGGTTATACCCTGCAATTTCCTCCCCAGTCACAATTAATTTGTAACTAGAACCACAATTCATCCCTGTAATCCTCCCAAGGATATCATTATCCTACTCTTCCTTTTGTTGGAATTAGCAATCAAATTTTAAATCTGAACTTGCATTCTCTTGTCAAATCACGCTTCTACTGTGCACTTTGTAACCATGATCTCCTCCTAAAGTAGAAGACTCTCTTCGTAACATTAAGAATATCAACATTGTTTTTCCAAGAACTCAATCCTCAAATGCTGCAATGTTCCAAGCTTCACTGTTCTGACTGCATTCCCTAAGAACAACCTTCTCAAAGAACACTATTACACTCTAATTTTATCTCCAAGAGCATTTACCCTTGCTCTTATACCAAAACGAATGACCTTAATGGTAAAAAACCTACAGTTATGGCAACCTGATTATTTTAGGTTGCTACTCAAACCCTCTTAGGTGTGTCCAAGGATCTCTTTCAGTTTCTGGTCACACATATCCTAGTTCACTTTACTTCAGACCCTCATTAAATTTTCCCATTGCAGACTCACTCTCTATTTTTCTCCTTAAATTATTCGATCACAGTATGTATCGAATCCTTCTTCATTCATCCTCAAAGAGCTAACCTTGAGGCCTTTCTCTTTCATATGATCGAGATCCAATGACTGAGGGATTATCCTTTTAATGCTACAATTTATTCATGTCTCCAACACAGAAGTTTTCAACCATATAACCAAGGTGCATAACCGTGGCGATGTGTTTCGAGGCTAAGTTATGGGCTCAAATATCCATGCTAGAGGGGGGGAGAGAAATAAATAATCGGCTGACATGTGTCAATGTCCTGGACGGTTGGGATCATTTAACAAATCGATTGCCATATTAACCTCTGTGCATTTCTATATGTGAGATGGATCTACACCATCCAATATTGACTACATAACAATCGGATGATCCACGATCCTTCCTGCTTGAACCTGTGAAATGATAGTCTTCACCTGCTCTGACTACACAATCTGACGACTGAGACTCAATCTTGTATTGATCGAACGATCCAAAAGGATTTTGTTCCTCCTTTGACTTCCAAACTTGTGCAATGTCCATGATATTATCAGCACAAGATCACCATTGATCAATCGTGATCAATGGTGGATCACGATCCTCGATCCTCACTCTTGCAAACATAATTCTAAAGGGGTTTTAAACTCATTTCTCAGGGAAATTGATCCCGAATACCCAACTAGACCGAATGTAGATAGGTCATCGATCCCATTATCCCGCAATAAGTAAACTTGAATTTATGCCTGGCCACTAACAATACTTTTCCTATATACACCACCTCAACATAACAAGGAAAGACTTAAAATATCACAGAATAATGGTCAAATTCTTCCATAGTCAATAATACACAGTCAATGGGATAATACCCGAAATAGAATATTTCTTCATTAATATAATACACCCTTAATTACACAGATATACATAAGGCAATTCAATGCCTTCCAGTCCAAAACTACATTCAATGGCCTTCTTCTCTTGATGGTAGAATTGTCAATGAATGGTCTCTCCTTGGCTTGATCACTCTATCCTTGGCCAACCTTGAATGCCTCTAAGGTTCACATTTTTATACAAAAAGGATCCCGAACTAAATTTTGTTCAGATCCACAATAATCTCACAACAATCCCTAAGGATCCTCTCACTCAACTCCTAGCTTTAGGACTCAAAATCCTTTGAATATCTAACTATCCTGAGATCTCTAAACTCCTCTCATGTTCTCACACATTCGAGAACATTCACAAATTCAATCATCACCTTCATCAACAAACCCTATCCTGTGTATCTCATCTAGAAACCACTTAAAACATAGGAAAATATAACAATTACACACTTAGAGAACCAACTCCCTTGGTAAAATGAAAGACACCTCTAGGTCTCATAAATGAGCTAGGTTTTGGAGGCTAAATTCTCCTGCATTAGACTCCCCAAGAAAAAAAATATTCATGATCTCCTGATCATGAGTTCCTATGTTGAAGTCCTCTTGGATCCCAAACTTTGTGTTGTATTTTTCCATTTGCTTTGTTACCTTTTTGTTGTCCCATTGCTGCTGTAGTTGTCTTCAATTACCCAAGATCCCATATCTTGTTTTGTTGCCTGCCAATAACCTTGTTGATACAATTTATTCCAGCCCATAATAGCTTGTGGATTCCAGCCCACAGTAGCTTGTGGCTTACTGTCTTCCTCAACTCATAAAAACTCAATCTGGTTACCTTGATTGTTAACTTCAATACCTCCTTAATTACTTCCAGCTCTGCACTTTGCAGGTATACATCATTGGAATAAGGTTTATGTTGTAAGTTTTCACAAAATTTTTGTACGACCT
Organism: Picea glauca; assembly: GCA_000966675.3. NCBI lineage: Eukaryota > Viridiplantae > Streptophyta > Pinopsida > Pinales > Pinaceae > Picea > Picea glauca. Next base: position 178,183 of record JZKD02S2400157.1, read on the forward strand.
CTTCCATTTCTAGGTCTTCTTGCCTATGGTCATCCTCAACAAAATCATGCATCCAATGCTTCATATATTTAAGATTAATTTTCAATCTACAAGACTGGTCAATTAATTTTTTCTCTTCGATTTGGTTGAAATGACAGATTTGTAGTAGACAATTTGTACCTCTACACAAGATCTTCTCCATAGTTCTGCTCGAATCTTCTACAGTACTATCATTTTTTTTTGTCATTTCCTCTTTAGCGAGTTCTACAATCCCATCTTCATAATCTTACATAGACAATTTCAACATTTCTTCAATTGAAGCAATTTCAAACCAAATCATTGCTTCATTTCAATAGCTACATCCCTTGAATCTAGATAAATTCCCTTTCCACAAGCTATATGAAACAATGCTATCTCCTCTACTGATATGACATAACTTTGGACCTATCTATCACCACTCTTCTCAATACCCGCAAACACAAACCATTTATTAGTTTCAAAAATATGAGACTTTTGAGTCTCTTCTAATGTCCTTAACATATTTTCCCCTTGGAGTACTAGATTCTTCTAGTCATTCACTAGCTCTGCCTCTGCTTTCTTGAGTGTGGTAGTTCCTCCTTCATTGTGACCATATTCCCTGTAAGTATATTCATACTCCATCAAATATACCTCATCTTCAAGCTCTTCTTCTTGAAACAAAAAATTCTCTATTTCAAGCATCTCCCCCAAGAATAAAAACCTTTCTACCTCTTCTTCCAAAAGTTTCATTTCCTCATCAAATTGTATGAGAATATCATCCAAGTAATCTTCATCTCTTCTTGGAACATAATTTGAGTTCTTTCCTACCCCATCCTCAATAACTTTAGATGACTTTCCATCACCTGCAGCTACACACAAATTATCAATTTTAAAAATATAAGCCTTTCTATCCACATATGATTTCCCAATCAACATATCCTCATGCTGCAAAATGAGACTCTCAATAGGTCTCTCTTGAACATCCTCATTAAAGAATATTTCATATTCAGGTTCATATAAACAAACATTCATTTTATACTCAGCTACTCTAAGTTCTTCCTACACTATGGCATCATTTTCCTTAGCTTCACCTGCAATGAATGACATCTTACCTTCTTCTTCCTCATTGTCCAACCACACCTTTGGCCTTCACCATATTCTTGTAGCCATTCCTCTAGTACACTAAGATGTACTTTGAACTCAACCATCTTCTTTTCAAACACTTTATCACTCATTCTCTTTATGTCAACTTCTTTCACATTTCTTTCCAATTGATTGTGATCCCACTCTGAACCTTGTAGATGACCTTCAATAATCACCTTTTTCTCTTTCCTCTGTGGACCCTCCTTGTCCACTTTTGACATGAAAAATCCCTTCCCATCTCTGTAACAAGTCTGCAACTTGTCACTAGTACCAATCATCCTCTTGATACATCCTCTTGGTTCTCTGCAGTAGAACCTCTTTTTGAGCAATCATTCTCCTCATCTTTCAAATATGTTAGGTTGTTGCTATCAATTGCTCACCTCTCTTGAGAACTGCAATTGTCCTCTTCTTCTTCAATAATCTAATTTTTTGTTGGGGTTCTGTCACCATTTCCTTTACATGAGAGCTCTACTTGCTCCCTTTTTCCTCTATCACGGCTTCAATGTTGTAATGGATGTTATCCTCATTATTCCCTACTACAATTTCCTTGTTTTCTACTTCAACCTGCAATTACAAATCATTATGACCAGATTTAGTGTAAAACATATCACATCAATGGCTTCAATATTTGTTATGATCTTTGTCTCCAACAACCCTTCCTTGAATTCACTTCCCTTGAATCAATTAAACTTTTCAAGGGAACATATGTTATGTATTGTCCTTTAAGAAAACCCCTCTTCAAGGAAAACCAACTCCCTCAATCCTCTGTCTCCATCTGCAATTCCTAAGATCAAATACAATGACAAGTAGATAAATTATTCCTTCAAACAACATGTCCTTGCTTTGCTAGTTATACCCTGCAATTTCATCCACATTCACAATTAATTCATAACCAGAACCAGAATTCATACCTACAATCCTCCCAAGAATCTCATTCCCCTACTCTTTCTTTTGTTGGAATTAAAAGTCAGATTTTAAATCTGAACCTACATTCTCTTGTCACGTCATGCTTCGACTGTGCACTCTGTAACTCTGATCTCCTCCCAAAGTAGAAGAGTGTCTTTGTAACCTTAAGAATATCATCATTCTTTTTCCAAGAACTCAATCCTCAAATGTTGCAACATTCCAAGCTTCATTGTCTTGACTTCATTCCCCAAGAACAACCTTCTCAAAGAACACTATTACACTTTGATTCTATCTCCAAGATCATTTACCTTTCATCTGATACCAAAATTGATGACTTAAATGGTAAAAAACCCACAGTTATGGCAACCTTATTGTTTTCACTACAAGGAAAAGACCTTTTACGGAGGTTTCTAGTGTTACAAAATTGGAAAAAATTGTCAAAAAAGGCTCTGCTACAACATTTGTTTTCGATAGCGGATGTTTTAGCAGATACTATAATGGAAGTTGATTATAACTAAAAAAATTTGGGTGGTCGAAGGTGTTAGCGGATGATTACAAATCGGTGTGTTTGTATTAGGAACAAGCACCGATGTTGTACACTTAACATCAATCACCGGGGCAGTAAAATATTTAAGCATCGGGGCGTTTGTCTTAGAAGCACTTGGGCTTTAACAATAAAACACACCGGGGGAGTTAAAAATAATTAAGCACCGGGGCTTTCTGGTTAGAACGCACCGGTGCATTATTAATAAGAATACATTGATGTTGTATAAAATAATATGAACCAGTGCATTACTTGGAAAACCCCTCCGGTGCATTAAAAATTGAAACCACCGTTGCTTTTTAGTAACAAACAAGCCTCATTGCTTATTAATAACACAATAGCGCCAATGCATATTAATAACAAAAATACATCAATGCTTATTTATAATACTAAAGCACCGTTGATTATTAATAACACAAAAGCATCGGTGCTTCGTATAATCTTAACACACCGAAGGCCAATTTTTTAATATAATTTTGTGGTATTAAATAAATATTGAAACCAGTGCTAATTGATTACATAAAATCATCATTGTACAGTTCATATGAAACGCACCGATGAGTTTTAATATTAAAATTACCAATGAGATTAATAATTAAAATACACTGAGAAACATCGACCCGTGATTGTGCAATTATTGTTATTTTTTAATTCCGTTATTTATCAAAAAAATTACATATATCTTATATTTTGATTAGTGAATTTGGATATGATGTTTGGATTAATTTGTTATATCATCAGATTTTGCATCTCTTCATTATAATATTTAGTCATCCATACATTTAATCAACGATGTAACATTTCACATCGACATTGGACAACACAATAGAATAAATTAAAACATATTTTATTATATGAATAAGAGGGTATTTGTCATACAAAATGGGACACTTATTGATGATCCCTTGTCTTTCAATTGGGACACTATGCCCATTACATTAAACACAAATTTATAATTTTCACAGATAATTATGTCAAAAAAATACAATTGCAGCTTACATTGATATCCAAATATATTGGTCATCATTCTTCACTAGAACTATTGTTAGTGCTTGAGCTACTTCCATGCCTTGGGGTTATTTTGTTGAATGTTAGGTTGATTGTCTCGATTGTTTTGTTCTTCTTCAAGTTCCATCCACAAACATAAAAATAATTTGTAATGAGTCTATCTACATTGGTGAGAATAATGAAAATTGAAATAAATAATATACATGAATGTAAATTGAAAAGTGGCGTACCTGCAAAGCAAGAATTGACTCATGAATCATACACATATGTTCAAAATTAAATCTCATGCCTTGTTTAAACAATTCTTCTGTTGGATCAGTTCCATACTTTGTTTCGCACAAGTTTTATACCCCATAATAAATCATAGATTTAATATAAAGCATTATTTTTGTTTTATTAATTATAAAATGATAGAAGTAAAACAACATAGATTATACTTACAAATTCCACATTTAGTTTTTGATATGTCAACATATACTCACACTTCCCTTAATTAACAAATTGTCAATCACTTTTTCTGATGGTTTTTCTTTGTATGTTAGCACCTTTTTGAAGACATTCAAGGATGATTGTTGTAAATCATCTTAAAATATACAAAAAAACACCTTGAAGTTGTTATAAGGAAATAACAATTACTCACAAGCTTTGCTATCAACCCTTTTCTTCCTTGTCGTCCAATTTTGTGTGCATAATGAGTTCCATTTTATTTTCTTTTCTGTAAGAGAATATTTGAAAATAAATATTTATATGTTAAATTAATTATTTGTACATAATAAAAAAAATCAATGATTACATACATTTGAAGCACAATGTTGTTGAGAGAGCTCCTCTTGTGATGCAATTATATCCAATTATTCGACCATGTCCTTGTACACTTTTTGGACATTCCTACTGACATATTTTGGATATCAGCTCGTTGGTCCTCTGGGATTTTCATAATTTTCCTAAAAAATAACGTGACAATAAAGTGTTTTTATATTGATATATGAAAACTAAATATCACAAAATTGATATATAATAAATGAATACTTTGTATAATAATAATAATAATAATCTATTTTTAAGGTCACAACCAAGCCAGCACACCAAATTGGTGTATGAGACCCCCTTGTTTGTGGGACAAGGGACCCCCCTTCGCCCAGCGATTTGACTGGTAAAGTCTACGAAGGTATACATACCCTACCCCCCTCTGGATTTGAACCTGTGACCTCTTAAGAGGAAACACATGTTCTTAACCATTACGCCCACTCAAGCTGTATATATATATATATATATATATATATTCTAAAAAAGTGTTTTTATGAATATTACTTTTTGAATGATTATTTTTTGTTGTTGTATGTTTTTGTTATTGCAAGTCCGAGAGGTCTCATTGACCATTGCTTTGGAAATACTTCATATAGTTTAAATATAACCTAGTTTTTGGAATCATTGGATTGATTTATATATTGTAAGTGGAAAGAAAATCTATATGTTTATTCCACTATATTCCTCATATTTATGTAAAAATCCCCCCTCCCCCCCCCACCCCTTGATTAATCTTCAACACCACTAGATATGAGGTAAGGACCAATTCATCATCATTTACATCTTCTATATTAATTAATTTTGTTTTGTTATGATGAAATTATGTTCCCTCATTGTTGGTGCATGTAGAAAATTAAACATATGTGAATTGATAGATTGTTTGAAACATGTCATATGATATTCCTAAGTATATTATTAATGAAAATTCAAAAAAATAAATCATATTGAATAATGTTTTTTCATTTACTTGATTCATCCCTCTGCAATTTTTCCATCACGATTTTACGCTCTTCTGCACTTAGATAAGAAATAATCTTATTGAGCTTCCTCATTTTGTGGCCCTGCATGGCACACACTAACCGATACATATTAGTTAAACTTATATATAGTTCAACCATATTAATTTTGTATAGAATTTACAAAGAACCCGTCTTTTTTGTTTTTTTGGATGTGTCATCATTGTGTCGACCAATCATTTTCTTATTTCAACTATTCTCATTCGTATTTTTATCAATATACAACATGTACTATTCAACACAAAAATTTAATAAATAAATCACATAATTTTCAGCGATTTTTTTTTGTTGTAATCGAAGCGTTTTTTATATGCAAAGTACCTGTGCATTTATTACATAAAAAAAATCGATTCATTTCATACAACAAAACACACAGAACAATTTAATTTCTATTTTAAAATATTGTGAATTACAACAGTGCGATATATATAGAAGACATCACAACGACTACAGTAGAAAACAAAAACATAGCAAAAAAATTAAACATTCATAAAAAAAACAATAGAAAAATTACACACCGATGAGAACAAAAATTAAAAAAATTATGTGACAGTCTGTATTGTTTAGATGACAAAACATCGACGATATTTTTTTTATGCACCATACTTTTTAAATTAAATAAAAAAAAGATGGCTTTATCGGTGCTCCTTAGACATAAACGCATCGATGTGTTTCTGTTGAAATGACACACTGGAAAATCGGAAAACATTTAAAAAAAAAAAAACGTCAATTGGAAACCGTTTAAAACAATAAAAATAAAAATGTCATAGGGCCGACTGCGTTTGGGATTCGATGCAATAAATAGTCCCTTTGCATCACATGCCAAACACTTATATATAGAAAAACAAACCCATTAGATCTAAAATACCTAAAACGAAAAGCCATAATTATGAAGTGATAGACGCAGTTAAACTCTAGGGTGAAATTTTGCATTCATGTAAGCAAAAAAAAAAGGGTTTAAGGTCAGTATGATTTTTTTTTTTTAATTAAAATCCAAATAGGAATACAATTTGTAAACAAATTTATTATCAAAATCAATAGTAAAATTTAAAATTTTTACTATGTAGGGTTTTGAGTGATCACCATACCCTTCAAATCCTTATTTTTTGAATATTTTTTTTGTTCCAAAGTATTCTTCTGCTCCATAGTACTTCCCAATATGCCTCTCTTCCAAATCCGTCTCTTGTAAATATTGGCAAAATAATGAAAATATTGAATACTTTCTTAATATTAAAAAAACTTTATGAAAAGTGTTTAGAGTGAATCACTATACCCTTCAAATTATCATATTCTGAATAATATTGTTGTTCCAAAGTATTCTGCTCTTCCACAATGTTCCTCTGTATGTCTCTCTTGCTAGTCTCTCCCCTGCAAAATTTTGCAAAATAATGAAATAGTGAATAACTTTTTAGTATTTAAATTACTTTTTCAGCACAACAATGCATTTATGTAAGACACACCGATGCGACCATATTACATTAGGCATTGGTACGTCCATATTAATTGACGCACATGTAACATATAATTGTTTTTTATTAACAAAATCTCGAAACAGTACACCAATGCTTATTATTAATATGCGCACCAGTACGTTTGTGGTTTATAAGCGCACCATGATGATTTTAAAGTTATTTGAACTTTTATTTGCACATAAATAATATATTCATCTGAAATTATCTTTTAGGATGAATTCACATGACTTGCAATACTTCAATATACATTTCACGTTTTATGTTACCTTATTCTTAAAAAATGATTTCAAAACTATATTCAAAATCAAATTGTGGTATGGTCCTCGAAATTTATTTTAGATATGTAGAGGAAAATTTGCTGCTAATTTTGTTGAAATGTAGGTAGAAAACCTTATTATATGATCAAATGGCCAATTTTTCAAATTCTAGCCCATTCCATATTGCTTAAAGTCCATCGCGGAGTTCTCCCATTCCATCTCCAGTAAGTTTAACTTATTTTATTTATGTTTCAATTATATCATTGAACATTTTTTTATCCATGTCAATCTGAATAAAAATGTATCCAAATTTGTAGGATCCTGATTCCGGATCGAGTTCAGATGCAAAAAATATTCCAGTACCAGTCAAAAACATCGGAAGGTCTTATCAGGAGCAAGATACCGCAAGAAGTTGGTATATGAAAATGGATAGTCGCTTTATCCTGCCAATCATGACATTCCATCTTCCATCCTCAATCCTGAGTCGGTGATGGTAATAATTGTTTGGTTTAATGTAATTTGAACAAACAAATTATTGCATTATGCTTACTAATATCATCGTTGTACTAATGTTCAATATTTTTGAAATTAGGATTCTTCCGATGATGAGAAACTTTCCTACCATTTTTCATTGCACCCTGTTGGAGCCGCCCTTGTTTTAACTTTACCCTTCACCATTTTTAATCTTTGATACTTGAAATCTAAAGAGGTCCTTTTGATTTCCCCCCCCCGAAARTTTGAAAACTCTGCAACTTTGTCRAATGAGCAGCTATGCTTTTTMTACCYTMAAAAMAAATCCACTTTTGTAAGCCTGTTCGCRCKTTTTGTTTCATTTYGGGACCTCRTAAGTYGAATACTTTATTTTTTGAGTTCACACGTCCCGAGTCGCGAAACTGCGAACTCGTTATAAAGTTTCACTTAAGATATTAATCAGGGTCAAATCTTTTAACTCAGTGATTAGACGTCGTCGGGGTTTCGCGCCTCGGCGTTCGCCAAGTTCAAATTTTTATGTTTACAGCTTCGAGAGCCGAGAACATGAGGTTCTTTCGGGCTAACCATGGTTAAATCTATTCTCGGCGTTTCGCCACTCGGCACTATCTTTTAGAAAGTTACGGCTTTTAAAACCCCGACTCACGAAGTCACGACGTAATTAGCAAGATTAATTAGTCGCCTAATCTAAGTTTTTCTTCCCCTAAATTGAGCCTTAATTGTCGCCATCTCGCGGTTTTGCGACACGGCATACTAATCTCCCAAAAACTTGTCTTCGAAGTTCCGAGTCGCGATATAGAAAATAAAGTGATTAGGAAATTAATGACGCTCCAAATCGCGATTAATGTTAATTAAGCCAAAATCGGCCCTCGCAGTCTCGTGAGTTGAAGACTCAAAATGTTGAAAGGAAATCCACGATGCTGCGAAAAGCGAGAAAATTATTAACGTTACTTGGTCTGAATATTTTAAAATAAAGCAAGATATGTCTCGCAAATCGAGGTTTGCGCTTTTCCTGAGGTAGCTACTTGCTCTCCATACCCCGACTGCCTGTCAAACCACCAAACATTGATGACATTAATGAAGAATTAGGGTGAATCCACGAATAAATAAGATCGGATTTTACGCAATAAATTTGTTTCTAATTGCGATTTGACAGACCTATGTCGAAGAGTACAGAATTTTCAAATATATATGGGAGTTTCATTTTATTATAATGAAAACATTTTTCATAAGCACACAGAGCTCGTCATTCTCTGAGTTAACTACTTTCTGCATGTATACACAGTTTTATCAAAGGAGAGTGAAAACACAAGTTTCAACCATGGCTCCACGGAAAGCAGCAAAGGCGAATACCGAGGTTGCAGGGCAAGGCTCGGATAATTTCTCCGACACCTCGCCCAGAGTGTTGATTCAGTCCCTAGCTGGTCGTTTGTTTCAGATATTCTACAAACTGAGTTGGTGAATTATTCAGACTCCGACGACAATGAAAAAGACAATTTGAACACTAAATACAAGATTGTCGTTCAATCTAGAATGCACAAGGTAGCAACCAGACCACGGTTGCTTCCCTATTATGATATGATCCGATGGGCGTTGGATCACATAGACTTACCCACCAGAACTATCATGAACAACCAACGGGTCACGGTCGGGACTTTTAGACTGGATCACATTCAAACCATGTATAAGCTCCCGACAACATCTAAATACATGTATGATGCTGAATTCCTGGAGGGATTCAAATAGAAGGAGTGCACTGAATATGAAAAAACCATGCTCGATTTGATTAAAGATTGGGTTTTGCGCGCCGCGAAGTTCAAAGCAAATGACCAGGGCGTATATTCTATCGCTTCTTTGGAGCCACAGTATAAATATATGGCCATGATGACATGTCGGCTATTTGGAAGAGAAGACACCTTGCATTTCTACATCGCGTGGGTGCCTCTCATATTTTGGGTTGCAGAAGGTTGCTCATTTAATTGGTCAAAAATACTCTCAGACAGTCTGGCCAACAGGGTCACAGAGTATCGGGAGCAAAAGGCAAGCGGGAGACTATCCTCATTTTTCATGTCTGCGTATATCATGGACGCGATATGTTCCATGACACCATTCCCTTTGATGAGTTGGGCTTGGAATCCAGCCCAACAAAAAACTGTACATGAGTATCACGACAAGCTGTGGGAGAATAAAGCGGACAAATTTATTTACGAAATTTTCAACTGGGTGATGGTGCCCCTGCACATCGCCATTTTTGGTCGTTCACCACCTCGTATCTCAGACAACACTGCTGAATATCTGAGTGGTATAGCAGATTGGTACGTAGAAGCAAAGTTTTCTTATTTCAGAGTTTTCGAAGCCGCTGTTCCCCCGCTTGCACTACCACTGTTCATTCCCGACAAGTTGGCTTGTCGCGAGATCGCCCGACAAACAGTGATTGGCGGGGTGAGTAAAGAGCTCAAAGCATCTTCGAAGAAGGTATGGCCGTTTTTCCCTGTTCGGCTAAATTCTTATTCTTTATTGGATTTCGGGCATGCTAAAGCCGAGGCTGCAGCCCTGGAAGACCTGAGTTTGGTCTCCATTGAATATAAAAAACATGATCCTTAGAAAGTTGTAAGCAACCATTTAGCTAATTGTGGGCTGAAGAGGTTTGAACACGAGTTTTCACCCTCGGATGACATTTTCCGAGGGGTGAGATCTTATGGGGAAGTGCTAGTTCGGATCTGATCTTTAGCACCCGAAGACATGGCCTCTGCATTGAAGTTTCAGGAAAATAGACGAAGTTGTCTTCCTGCTGTGTTGCGAGGACGGAGCTCGGGCGCTTATGAGATGGAACCGAAGGATGATGAAGGCCCCAAAGAAACAACTTCTGGAAAAATCCATAACGAGGGGGATCAAACGAATAAGCCCGAAGCAGAGACACAGAATCCAGACCCGCCAGAGACCCAGAAGCCGAAAACTGAGACGAAGACCCTTGAACCTCCGAAGAAGCATGATTCGGTCATCACACCAGGAAAGGCAGTGAAACAGATTGGGGAACCCATCACTTCTGTCACCCCCTTGCAGTCGACGCAAGGAAATATAGAATAAGGATGGATTTTCGATGAGGAGTTGAGGCTTATCAGAGCGGAAGAACTTCCTCCAAACGAGTTCTTCTTTGACAAAAAGAGAAAAGCAGTTGTGAAAAGGGAGGTCTACCAGGACGAAGGATCGACTGCTAAAAAATTCAAAGTTATGGCCGATGGAAAGAACAAAAAGAATGAAGAATTCGCCACGGAGATCGCAGGAACGTTGGGAGCGTATGCATATGCAAATCAATTCTCGGTCGGGATGTTAAAAATTCAGCTCAAAAGAAAGAATCACCTGATCAAGACTCTCGAAGCCAGAGTGGTTTCGGGCACAGAAAGCGCTAAAGTTCAGGTGAGTGGGGAAATAGAACTGGCCCGACTAGCCCATAAAAAGGAAATAGAAGTGCTCAAAACCAAGTTGGAACAAGCGCATTTAGTGATCCGAGATGGTCGGGTGCAGGCTGGTCAGCAGAGGACTATGATTGCAGAGCTATAGGCTCAGGTGGAGATTGCTGAAGGTAGGGTGATTGATGTTGAGGGGTTTAAATCCCGAGCGACCCAGATTCGGAGCAAGATCTCTTCTGCACAACAGAGTTTGCTCGCCAAAATAGGAACAATCTGAGAGGATTGTTTGTTGATGCATCGGGTTTTCGAGAACCTGACTGACAGAGAAAGAGATGCAGGAGTGGCTCGGGTCGCCTTCCAGGAGGCGGTAATAGCCATGAATGACAGAGTTTCAGCAGGTTCCCCCGGACTCACTCTCCCAGAACAAACTAGAGGTAACATTTTGTTGAAGGATTGGGAGCATAACATTACCCTGGGCAAGGAACAAGCCCAAAAAGTGACCAATTCATTAGAAGAAGCCTTCAATTCTATAGAGGGCGAGTTGTTGGGTATGGACACTGGAGGCGATGCAGAAACTTTAATACAAATGAATGTAGAACAAATCTTGCTCGATCTGAAAGAGAAGGAGGTGAGATAGTTGGCAGATATATCTCAGATAGATAGGGTGGACATGGCTCGAGTTGATAAGCATTTGATCCAACCCAACGCACAAATAAGTGCCCTCAACATCGTCGATGCACAAACGGGGGACAAGCTGCAGCGGTTAGCCCGAGAATGCTACTTCGCTGAGGCCAGCTGTCAAGCGGAACCTTCGCAGCTCGTATCTAAATTTGTGGACAGATGCATTGCATACACTGAATCTACACGAAGATGAGCACCTGGTACCAAGCGAAGACAGAGTAAGAGAAAGGGAGTGATTGCGCTCCTCCCAGTTGTAACCGAATTTGTGTAACCGTTGAGAGCCTAACTGACCTGTAAAGTTGTATAAATATATCACAGAGCGAAATAAACAGGGCTGGACCTTTTTGGTATCGATTGTAATAGAGTTTTTTGCATTCAAGAAGTTAATATAAGAAAATTTGGAGATTCTCGATTCCGTCAAGACTGTTTTACAAGTTTGTTTCTTTGTATTTCATGTTGCATTTCATTCCATTTGTTCATAATTGATGTGCTTTGTTATACTTTAGTATGACCACTACTATAACAAAAGAATTCTGGTTTTATGCATTTGTTTATTGTATTTCCTCTGCACCAGCTATCAGCGGGTGTAAGACCAATTGGCACTTTCAGAATTCTACGTTTATTCTTTGCTATGTCAGTTATTTTCTTACTAATTTCCTCTTCTGTTTATATGTGAGTTTTCTCTTTGACAGGAATCTTGCGTTATATGCAGCTAAATGTTTCTCTTTCACATCACACCTTTATATTAAAATATAATACAGTTACGGGAAAGAGCCTTCAAATTTGCATTTTTATTTTATTCCAAAAACGTAAAATTCTCTTTATTTCGACCAAATCAAGACAACATTTTAATCTCTTTTTAAAACCTTTCCTAATCTTACTGTTCCTCCATGACTGTCCCTGCAGCGACACAACCTAATATCGAACCCGGACTATCTAACCAAACACATATCGCCTTAAATCTTTTTGACATAATCCTTAAAACTACTAATAACTGGGACGAACTTGAGCATTCATGGGCAGCCATTGAACAAGATATAACTACTCAGGAACAGTTGGAAGCTAGATGACGAGAACGTAGAAATCTTCCCTAGTTTCCTATACCAAAGGTTGACTTTATTCCCTTACCCATCTTTCACCTACTTTCGGATGCCTTGACCCTGTACGTTGAAGCCTTAGTACAGACTCAGGAACAACACACCCCACAACAATATCAACCCGAGAGAAGGCTGCAATGAGAGCACAACTAGGAGAGGAAGCATATAAAGAATGGTAGAATCAACCACCTATTCAATTCCCACTATGTCTAGATTGACCAATTAGGAATGGCTACAACAATAATAGTTCTTCAGAAGTTAGCAATGGAGAGAATCAAAAAGAGGTTGGTATGGATGATTACTTATGGGATATGACTGACATGGAGACAATGTTGTTAGATGCATTCTAGAACGATGAGCTAGGGAATGATGCTCATATCAATGATACCATTTTCAAAAGCCTGAAATATGATTCCACCACCCCTATCTTTGGACCTAGTGCCCAGTCAAAGTCTACCTAGCTTGGGACAACAATGTTATTGTACATCGTGAAAGCAAAGTTTGGCATGTCAAATGTATGTTTCTCGACGATATTGAGGTAATTTACTAGCAAGTTCCTTGTATTAATTTTTAGAAATCTTGTCACACTAACTTTAGGATATTGAAAGATAATGTTCTTCCTAGTGATAATGTTTTTCTCGGTAGATGCGAAGAGGCAAAGCAGTTGTTGAAAATGTTGGGTGTTGAGTATATATCATATCATGCATGTATGAATGATTGTATTCTATATAGAGTAGAATATGTAGACAAAGAGATATGTTCAAAATGTGTGCATGACAAGTACCATAAATCAAATAAAAATGATAAATTGCATGGTCCTCCTCATAAGATATTGAGGCACATGCCTATAATCCCAAGGATTCAAAGGCTCTTTTGTTGTAAAGAATTAAATATGTTGCAGGGATGGCATGCCTCGCACAGAAGTGAATAAGTAGTTATGCGAATCCCAACAGATTCAATAACCATGAATCATATAGAGAATACATGGCCAGAAAAATTCAAGGATGAAGTACGAAGTCTACGACTGAACATAGCAATGGATGGCGTGAACCCATATTCTCTCAAAAACACCAAAAATTTTGTGTGGCCTGTAGTAGTGATCAATAACAATACCCCCCTATGGTTCTCCTTGAAGAATGAACATCTTATGTTGGCTCTTATAGTCCCTGGTAGAAGACAAGTGAATAATATGTATGTCTACCTACAACCATTGGTAGATGAATTGAAGGAATTATAGGAAGGGATACATGTATATGATGTATGAAGACGCATCGCAACATAGAGGAGTTTTACATTGTATGGCATATGTACTTACACCACACATGATTATCCGGGCTTAGGAGTTTGCTCTGGTAATTAACATGTTTATTGATTTGTTTATATATGTAACAATATTTATTTGCATATTTAATTCGATGTGATTGGCATTCTATTCTTAAACGCTAATGTGTTATGTATACAATAATTTCATAGGTCTTGTAACTAAAGGCTATCATGGATGTAAATGTTGTGGACCTTCTTTGAAGGCTAGGTGGTCCAACCAGCTACGAAATTTGGTGTACGACTAATCGATGGTATTCCTCCCCGAAGAACACCCTTATAGAAGAGCAACATCCACTTTCAATGGTAAACCAAAGAGAACCCAAAGGCCCGCAATAATGAAACCACTAGAATGGATTAGAACATATGAGAGAGAGAAGGAGAATGAGATTACATAAATGTTCGATTCAAATGGGGAGCCTATGTTCGATGATCCATAATTCTTCGACACCTATGTTGAGAAATTCCCCATTGGGATGAAAAGGAAATCTATATTTTTTGAGCTCCCCTATTGGGAGCATCTTAATATTTCCCACTTACTAAATCCCATGCATATATTTAAAAATGTTTGATCTTCTTTATGGAGGCACATATCATGGAAATAAAGTGACACATAGTCTGTGAGGAGAGATCTTATTTCTTCAAAAACTAAAAAGAAACATGGACCAAGACAATAAAGTAGAGGAGAGGCTGGTCCCTCTTGGTCTTTCAAAGAAGTTGTTGTCCCATGGATTTTGAAGAAAGAATATATTTCTTTGGCAAATTTATATTGGGTGTGAAGGTGCCTTCTTTATATGGGTCTTCCCTACGATGTTTCTTAACTGTGCGTCAAGACCATTTGTCGGGGTTGAAATCACATGACCATTTGAACCTTCTAAAGGTACAACGTATGTCAAAAATATGATTTTATTATTTGTAATATTTGTTTTTATGCCATGGGATAAAACATAATTATTTTTTTATGTGTTTACTTTGTAGTTCCATTATCTTCTGCTCATGCGTGGGTGTGTGAATGATGACTTTCCCCCATGACCTAAGGTGTGCCATATCTAAATTATTTGTTTTTGTACATTGGATCACATCAAAGGAGATTTATATGGCTAACATTCCATGATGGCGTCAAGAGATAGTTGAGATTGTTTGTATGTTTGAGAAGGAACTGACGTCGAGTTTCATGGACTTCCAGGCTCATCTTCTAATTCACCTAGTAGATGAGGTTGAATTAGTTGGGGTGGTCTCTTGTCGTTGGATGTTTTTTTTAGAGAGGTACATGTGTTGATATTATGGTAGTTGTGGGAGGTATTAACCTCCACATGTAACCTTTGACAAGAATAGAATATTATGGGAAGCAAGAGAAACCCTAAAATGTTGGATAATAACCTTAGGAGACAAGCCGACTCAAGAGAATATTTAATATTGAGTTATTAGCCTCCAGAAAGAGAATTCATCGTAGTCAAGTGAGATAGAGTATTATAAATAGAGGGCACTAGAGCTCATTTGACACTCTCACTCTCACAAGTGCATAAGGACTAGTGGCGCGCAAGTTTGGAGAGGGAGTGTAGTTGTAGCTGCTGCAACTAGCATCTTGGTTATGGTTTTGACTTTCTCTTGGTTATGTTTTGGACTTTCTTATTGATTTCTAGTTATTCTTTCTTGGTGCAGTACCCTTGGAGAAAGGTGCGCTAGCCTTGGTTGGTTATTGGTCTGCTACCCGAATTATTTTGTCTATCAAGGTTAAGGTGCTCGTGGGTGGCCTTTGTGTGTATGGTTGGGTGACAATATTTCTATATTGTCTATGGAAAAATGAGCACATACGTTTATTTCTAACAAGTTATGGGCCCACACTATGTTCAAACATTCTAACCAATGGAATATAGATTGGGAAGTTATTTGTTAAGTTCGTTATGTCACCAGTTACAACTGCAGCTAGGTTTTTTTATTATGTAGTTGCAACAAACCCTAACCCTTGTGTTCATGCACTTCTGATGAAGCATTTGACCTAATTCCTTGACGTCCTAGAGTGCCCTATCCTAGCGCACCTCTTGGTACTCTCATCCAAAAAAAGTCAGGTTTGAATATTTAGTCAACGTCAAAGTCAAAGTCAAAGGTTGACTTCTAGTCAAATTAATTTTGTTGTCAAAGTTGAAATTTTAGAGATTCTAGCTTATTCCAATCATTGAATATTCTGATTGAGTTTCTAATATCTTGTTGTCAAGATGGTATCTAGTTTCATATTGGAAGACAAGTTGGACGATGCTACAAGGTTTCAAAGGTATGCACTTCTATATGCTATCTAAGTTATATCATCTAGAAAAACATGAGTGTGTTTGCAGGGAAAGTACTAGATATCTTTTCCAAGCTATAATTTTGGATTCAATGCATTCAGAAGAACAAGTGCACCCTCCATAATAGTTAAGGCTTCGGGTTCCAGGTTTGATTAAATTGTAAAGCTTCAAATTTGTGTATATCAAAGGTGATAGTTACTAGATCACAAATTGTGAAAGCAGTCTTTGAAAGATTCTATTATTGCTAGGTGTAATGAGTACTCAATTGCATATGAATACTATTGATATAGATGCTTATTGTACTTATTTGCAAATATGAACTAACACCCACTCTAGGAGATATTTATTGTTCTTGTTCTCAAACTAGATCATCTTACTAATACTACCAAGAAACCATCCTTCATATGAAAGATGTTGTATTAGAAACATTGATGTTCTTGTTGTCTCAGACAGGTTATTTTATGAAGGCTAAAGTGAAGATGTCTTTCCAGGTAGGTATCCTTGTGAAATATGTTTACGGAAGTTGTCATAGAAGACGTTTATAAGGATGATACAATGCTTGCAACACCTGCTAGATGCGCAACAATTAGAACAAATAGAAACAAACTTAAAGAGACTAAGAAGAGTCAGACTCGAAGGAAGTCAGAAATCAAAAGGAAACTAGGACATGTTTGTGACACTTTGTAGAAGGAAAGGAGAGATGCAGCAGACAAAAGCATGTACTCTCTCAGATGGAAGGAGCTGATCACACAATTCCAACAGAAGAGCATGCATATTACTCATTCATGCATGAATCTAGGATTATGAGGGAGCTAATTCCCAATGATATAATCCATTGAAGAAGAATCTGTAAAGACTATGAAGTATCCATCCACGTTCTTCATTGGAAGTAGCAACCATGATAAGCAACACATGTTTAGTTTGACTCTAGAAGAAGTCTTCTTCGAAAAGAAGCCTTGAATATCCTTGGTTGTCCATCTACATATATGTTCCTATGGAGGGAGGTTGGAGCCTTCATGAAATAAGGGCATGTAATTTCTAGAAGATTCCATGGACTCCAACATTGAAGATAAACATGACGAAGAACATGAAGATTCCAAGAAAGAAAGAAAAATCAGAACAACAAATTAAACGATTTTCAACCCATTAGAAGCAGTCAAGCAGGAGGAATGGAAGGAAGCTGCCATGAAGAACAATGTACGTGAGAAATTAAGCATTGATAGATACAAGGCGAGACTCAGGGCTAGAGGGTTCTCCCAGTAGGAGGGAGAAGACTACGATGACGACTTGTTCTAGTAACAAGATATACCTCTACCTGAGCCATTGTATATCTTGTAGTATCCATGGGTTGGAGTTTACATCAGATGAATGTAAGGTTGTTCTTCTCAACAAAGTAATTGAAAAATAAGTGTATGCATAACAACCTCAAGGTTTTGAGGTATACCAGAAAGAGACCCTTGTATGTAGATGGAAGAAGACCTTGTATGGATTCAAGAAAACTTGGTGTAGAGCCTCTCACGTACAACAAAAGCGTGGTGAAAACTTCCTATGACAGAGGAAGTATATTGAAATGGTTCTTCAGAAGTCCGGGATGATGGATTGCAAATCCATTGCAAACTCCCATAATGACATATTTGAATAAGTTGAGAGACTCTGATCTAATAGACCCATATCTGTATCGGCAATTGATTGGCTCATTAATGTATTTTGAGAATACTCAGTCACATATTTTCCTTGTGGAACATTTGAGTTATGATATACAATTGCATGGATTTATCGATTCAGATTGGGCAGGGAATGTAGATGAAAGAAGAAGTGTTACTTGGACATTTTTCATTTTGAGCTTTGCCACGATGTTATGGGATATCAAGAAACATAAGTCTATTGCACTCATAATTTCAGAAGCATAGTATATTATAGTTTGTGATGCTTGTACGAAAGCAATGTGGCTCTGTAAGTTGGTTTCTGGACTGTCTAATCAGGTGTTGAATTCGACCGTGATATATTGTAATGATTAGAGCTATGTGAATATTTTAAAGAAATTGTTGTTCCATGACAGTTCAAATAACATTAAGATCAATCATTATATTCTCTGTGATAAATTCCAGAAGAGAGAAAGTGGTTCTCTAGTATATCTCCACAAATGAGCAGATGACATATGTTTTGGTAAAACCTATGTCGAATATGAGAATTTTATGTAATAAAGGGACAAGCTGGGGATTGTGGAGATGACTTCCTTATTGAAAAAGGAAGTGATTACTCCCATGTTGGGATGGAGCACTGATATGTTATTGATTTAAGGACAATCATTTTCCAGTTCGGAAAATGGTCCAGGTTGGGCAGTTCCTTTCCAGTTCGGAAAGTGGTTTGAGATTTATGAAGGACAGCCATTTTCCAGTTCCGAAAATGGTCCAGATCCGACAATATTTTTCATATTGAAAATGGTCTGATAAATTGTTGATGTACCATAGACAATGATTCCCCTTGTGGAAAGTGTGGGGGAATGGTATATGACAATCATTATTTTTGGCAGTCACTCTGAGTAGTCATCAAGTATAATGGTCTACCTCGTCAGGTAGTCATTCTTTCGAAGTTCATAGTTGTGAGCAGTTTCAAAGAATGGTCTGTTTTGGAGGTTGGTGTAGGACAACCATTTCCATAGGAAATGGTCCAGACAATCATTCCCTAGGGTAGAATCATTCTTGTTGGACACACATACCACACTTAGAGGGGGGGGTGAATGAGTGTGTGAATTTTTTACAAAGTTCCCTTCACAATACTCCTTAGTTAACAATCACCATTTACTCATTACTTGTTGTTGTCATTTATAACCAGTTTAGATGTGAATATACATCAACAACATATACCAGCAACATATATCATCAATAAGTCATCATCACAAGGAACACAAAGAACACAAGATGTATGTACAATTTTATTTTTATTATGGACTACAATCCTTGGGTTATCAACAACCACTGAATAGAGTTACAACTCCACAAGAGAAACATCTCTATAATGCAAGACTCATCTTACAAAACTCATCACCAATTGAGAAGAGGCATCAATCCTCAACATATACCAATCTGTTAACAGGTAGACGAGTTGTCAGTAGTGAAGCACTCGTATGTACCCACCCTACCAGTAGTACAACTCGCGTATGTATGCGGCATGTCTGTACTACAACCTGCGTATGAATTCTGAGTTTCTTAGGGTTTTCTCTTTATGACAAACTCAAGTCCTCTGCAGCCTTCAACCACATTCACTTATGTCTTTCACTGTCCAATTTGAACCATAATCAATCACAACACTTCCATACTCTCCAAAAACTTGCTCATGCTCCTCAACCATACAATATGAATGCTACTCATTCATGTATAAGAAACAAGTATACTATGGCAGCCATATCAATACTGAAACATAAGAGTGTTTCTCACTCCATCAACTAACACAAACTAGATCACAATAGACATACCAATAAAGCTTCAAGAATTCACCATACAATATGTTAGAGCATCCATCAAGACAACTATGTAACCATACCAGAGTTTCTATGGTAGATCTGAGCCCATATAATGCAGATCTGAAACTTGCTTCAGTCATCAAGAACTTGGCACCAGCTCACACTCAAGTCTTCATAACTTCCATCAACTATATGCGCTCTATCTTCCTTCAGCCCGCGTATGTACACGATCAGGCTCATTGCAGCCCACGTATGTACGCTATATGATCCACTAATGCTCACATACTCCTTCAGAAACTAGGGTTTTTGAACTTCCAAAACTTTTTCCATCAAGATCTCAGACTTACAAAAACTTTGATGCGTCCATGAGATCCTCCAACCATTCTCTCTCTCATAATAGATCTTCAAGATATCCTCAAGAGATATGTTTCACAAGAGACCCTTGCCTCTTAGTTATACTCTCCAAGTAGCTTCCTTAGAAGCATCTTATAGGTCACTTTGTCCAAATTTTCCCAATTTTCCACTTGTCCATGTATCCAATAGCTTCTTGACTACTTAACCCATTTTCCTCCTTTTAGGGTTAACCACTTTCCATATTTAGAAAGTTCTCCATTTACTTTATTATTTAAATAATCTTCTTTGACTTTGTCACTTCACTTTATTATTTAAATAATCCTCTTTTATTTTGTCACTTCACTTTATTATTTAAATAATCCTCCTTCTTTGCAAGCACTTTGACTTCTTTGACCTTTTGGGGGTTCAAGCCAACATGTGAGGGTCCTTCAACTTCGTAAGGCCATAAATCTCAAACCGCGAGGATTTATGTGGCGTTCCACATACCACCGAAAATGGAATGACAAGAACTATCCATCTAGTATAGTTTCACTAATAAATTCGTTGATATTCATCTCACTATTCCATAATTAAGCACGGGTTCTCTAACCATACATCTAGGATAACTCAACCGCAAAGCATCTTCCCGTGAGGTATTTCACCATAAGGGGGCTACTTTGAAGTTCATACATTTGTACTCCTTATAAGGACAATAATGAGTCATCTTTACATCAATCCAACTATGCATCATATATCAATGAAACCACATCAATGCATCATATATCAATGACAACTCATTGATCCATATTTATCTATCATAAGGGGACCACTTTGAAGTCATGTCATAAGTGAACTATTTGTGTGTCCATAGATCTACTCCAAGCTTGCTAAGGCTTATAGTGAAGGCCCTCTATGATACTAATTGTTGGACACACCGACCACACTTAGAGGGGTGGGTGAATGAGTGTGGGGAGTTTTTACAAACTTCCCTTCACAAAACTCCTTGCTTAGCAATAACCATTTACTCATTACTTATTGCCATCATTTATAACCAGTTTAGATGTGAATATACATCAACAACATATATCATCAACAAGTCATCATCACAAGGAACACAAAGAACACAAGATGTATGTACAATTTTCTTTTTATTATAGACTACAATTCTTGGGTTATCAACAACAACTAAATAGAGTTACAACTCCACAAGAGAAACATCTCTACAATTCAAGACTCATCTTACACAACTCAGCACCAACTGAGAAGAGGCATCAATCCTCAAAAAATACCAATCTATCAACAGGTACGCAACCTGTCAGTAGTGAAGCACACGTATGTACACGCCCTACCAATTGTACAACTCGCGTATGTACACGACCTATTTGTACTACAATATGCGTATGAGTTCTGAGTTTATTAGGGTTTTCTCTTTATGACAAACTCAGATCCTCTGCAGCCTTCATCCACATTCACTTTTGTCTTACACTATCCAATTTGAACCATAATCAATTAGAACACTTCCATACTCTCCAAAAACTTGCTCATGCTCCTCAACCATACAATATGAATGGTACTCAATCATTTATAAGCAACAAGTATAATATGGAAGTCATAGAAGTATTGAAACATAAGAGTGTTGCTCACTCCATCAACTAACACAAACTAAATCTCAACAACCATACCAAGAATGCTTCAAGAATTCACCATACAATATCCAAGAGTATCCATCAAGACAACTATGTAACCATACCAGAGTTTCTATGGTAGATTTGAGCCCATAGAATGCAGATCTTGAAACTTGCTTCAGCCGTCAAGAACTTGGCACCAGCTCACACTCAAGTCTTCATAACTTCCATCAATTGTACACACTCTCTCTTCATTCAGCCCGCGTATGTACGCACTCTCTCTTCATTCAACCCACGTATGTACGCACTCAGGCTCACTGCAGCTCGCGTATGTATGCTCTATGATCCACTACTGATCGCTTACTCCTTCAGAAACTACGGTTTCTTAACTTCCAAAACTTTCTCTGTCAAGATCTCAGACTTACAGAAACTTTGATGCGTCCATGAGATCCTCCAGCCATTCTCTCTCTCAGAATAGATCTTCAAGATATTCTCAAGAGATATGTTTCACAAGAGACCCTTGCCTCTTATTCATACTCTCCAAGTAGCTTCCTTAAAAGCATCTTCTAGGTCACTTTGTCCACATTGTAAGTTTTTCCAAATTTTCCCAATTTGTCACGTGTCCATGTAAACAATAGCCTCTTGACTACTTGACCCATTTTCCTCCTTTTAGGGTTAACCAATTTCCATATTTAGAAAGTTCTCCATTTACTTTATTATTTAAATAATCTTCCTTGACTTTGTCACTTCACTTTATTATTTAAATAATCCTCTTTGATTTTGTCACTTAACTTTATTATTTAAATAATCCTCCTTCTTTGAAAGAACTTTGACTTCTTTGACCTTTTGGGGGTTCAAGCCAACATGTGAGGGTCCTTCAACTTTGTAAGGCCATAACTCTCAAATCGTGAGGAGTTATGTGGCGTTCCACATACCGTCGGAATGGCATAAAAAGCACTATCCATCTAGGATAGTTTAACTAACAAATTCGTTGATCTTAATCTCATTATTCCATAATTAAGCATGGGTTCTCTAACCATACTTCCAGGATAACTCAACCGCAAAGTGTCTTCCCATGAGGGCTTTCACCATAAGGGGACCACTTTGGATTTCATCCATTTGTACTTCTTATCAAGACAATAATGAGTCATCTTTACATCAATACAACTATGCATCATATATCAATGAAACCACATCGATGCATCATATATCAATGAAAACTCATTGATCCATCTTTATCTATGCATAATATATCAATGGAAACTCATTGATCCATCTTCATCTATGCATGACATCATATGCCTATGATTCCACTTGACATCATTCCATTCACATCAAGGATAATACATATTACATCAATATTATATGACAAGACATTGTTCCTTTGACATCAATCCTTTGACATCAAACCTTTGACATCAATCATTTGACATCAATGACAACATGATCCAACAATCTCCCCCTTTGGCATTGATGGCAATACCAACATTGATGTCAATACCAATTATTTATGGCAACATGTAGACAAGGCATTTATCTACATCAATAGTCATCTCAATCACATCGATGTGACTATCTCTCCCCCTTTGACATCAATGGCAAAGGGTAGTTCTCTCCTTGGGGTTGTTCGCCTGCCTGAACTCTCCTTGGGGTTGCTCCCCCTGCCTAAATGATTTTTATATTCCTCTCAATAATATCTCCCCTTTTGAACAAGGGATATCACTCTTATTTGATGTTGAAGATATATAGCTCATGCTTCCTCTGTGACCATCACTCCCCCTGGAACTATGCCTCTGTGATATTTCTCCAAATATTTATCCTTCCATCTGATAGATCTCTCCTCCTAGAATCATGGGAAGAAGAATGAATCCCCCTATGGGTATGTCTCCCCATATCTTCTCTACAATATGAACAATATGTTACCACTGAAATATGCTTCTGCTGCAAATGCTACTACTCAACCGGAACATAGATCAACCGCTCTTTCTATGACGATCCTTGGACCTGTCCATGCATCAAACTCATGCCATACCATACATCATGAATCAAAAGATATGTCAACAATGAAATAGCTAATCATGAACAAAACATCAACCAAGTAGATCATGTACCAAATTGTGTGTCAACCATGCATAACACCCATGTACATCAACCACGTACACCAACACCATACATTGTGCCAACCATGCACAACACCTATGTACATCAATCATGTCCATAAATACCATATAATAACCTGTAAGATATCATCAATGGAGTGTATCAACCATATTCCTCTACCAATGTGTCAATCATGTGCCACAAACAAGTGTCATATGCTTCTACCATGAATCAAGGGCCGCAACCATCATCTCAATCAATCAAGTGTATCAACTATATCTTCCCATATATCATGTCCTAAAGTATATACTAGACAAGTAATACCAATGGTGTACTTAAGCCAAGTACTATTATCCACATACATATACCATCCATGAGTGTATCAACATGTACTAAACATGTATCACCACTTGTACCAAGCAAGTGCATCAACCATGCACCAATACCACAACAAGATGAAATACAATCAAGATGTGTCCTCATACATGTATGCCATATCCACCATAAAATATGTGCCAATCATACTACTAGTAGGTGCCTCTAACAATGTACCAGAAGTGTACCAATCATGCATCAACTATATATCAAGCTATGACAAATCAATGATGTACAATATGATCAACTCATCAACTACATGTCCCTCTATGTATCCCATCCTCATGTCAAATGCATGCACCAATATATCCAACAAATATGCTTCCAACAATACATCACAAGATATATCAGTGAAAATCAAATATGTACCAGCCATGTACTCCAACAGATCAACATCAACCTCCATTCACTACAACAAATACTAAGTATCCAATAATATATGTACTATAAGTGTGCCTCAATAGATCAATGCCATCTCTATCTAGCATCATCATGATAAATCTCATAACCAAAGTGCCATTACTTCACTGTCACAACCAACATTGTTCTTTAAAAAATGTCTTAATCCACACTCTAGGGTTAGTACCATGCATCCAAGATAGCCTTTCAATACTCAACTATATGTCACCACCATACATACATCAATTATGTAAGCCAATACGTAATCATGAAAACATGTAGTAAACAATGTCAGACCTTGCAACAAATCATGTCAGACCTTGCAACACAGAGTTATACCATCATACCATGCTGCAAATCATGTGCAGATCATCTTTCCCAAGGCTTTACCACAGATACACGGCCTGCTGCATAGACAACTCACATATGTAAGTGACTGTCACCATTGTAACCCGCATATGTTTATGAAGATGACAAACTTGAGCTTCCCTTAAGGCTGCCATTCTACTCTGGTTGTTCAGTCTTCTTTACCCACTTCTGAAGGTGTCCCTGCTTCTCATAAATTAAGCTCTGAGCTTCCATCTTTTCAAAAATGTTTTCCTTCCTAACTTCATGCCTTCTTCTAGTCATGCTATATGAATTCCTCATCATGGACTTTCTTCTTGTGTTCCAACAATCCTAGGATTTGTGACCAAATCCACTGTAGCTGTAGAATCTCATGATGTGACAATGAGAAACAATGTGTCCTACTTGATTACATCTCCAACATCTTAAGGTGTTATGAAATCTTTTGTTATCTCCCCTTGCATACAATCTTCACTCCAAAGCTTTGTGACCATATTCATTACATGAGTAATAGTGACCATGAAAAACATTTTTATACCTTTGCTTTGGTGTCCATCTTGAAGGTGTCTTAAATTTGATTTGAGATGTAAAGATGGATTCTTGATGTCCTCCTTGCTTTTTCCTTTCCTTCCCTTGTGTAGATGGTTGACTTGCAACATTATTTCAATCCTTTGAGAGTGAGGGACTTACCTCATGCTTCTTTGAGGTGCTTGCTTCAACATGTTTAACTTCTTTCTTGTATCCACGAACTGATTTATCATTTGATGATCTTTGACTATGCAAGATTTCATTCAAGATTGTCGAGCCATTCAAGAATTTGTTTGAATTCTCTACTTTCTTTCTAAGATCAACAACTTCAGCTTCCAACTTATGACACGACTCTTCCTTTTCAATTACTCAATTCTTTAATAGTTCCTCTATTCTTTTGGCTTCTTCAATTTGGGTCTTGAGATGGATATTAACTTCAAGACTTTTGCTAATATCATCATCTACCTTCTTATTTTCTTATATTTCATTTTTTAGTCGTTTGATCTCTTCTTTTTATTCTAATAGATTCTTTTTAATTTCTTCTTGTTCCTTGAGCATTTCCTTTAACTTCAAGATATGCCTTTGATTATTTCTAAGAAACTTTTTAGTGTTATCAGAAAGATAGATATATTCTATGTAGAAATGGTCATATTTGTATTCATATAGACCCCATTCAACTTTCCTCTTAAGCTCTAATAGTTCTTCTAACTTTTCCATGGGATAATCATTATCTAACTCCACACATACTATCTCTAGGTTTTCTTCTTCACTTGTAGAGAAATAATCAACATCATCACATTTTGAAATATTGCAATCAGGGGTTTTTGGAGATTCTTTACCTTCATTGATCTTGATGGAATTGTCTTCAAGGTCTTCCTTTTTGCCAACATCATCATATTTAGAATCATTGCAAATAGAGGATTTTGGAGATTCTTTACCTTCATTGTTCTTGATGTAGTTGTCTTCAAGATCTTCCTCCTTTCTTTGGTATGTCTACTCTAGATTTAGCCATAGATCCTTGGCAGTAGTGCATTATCTCATGCTCTCTTTGATAGAACTTGAGAGTCCACTAAGAATGGTCTTGAGAGCCAATGCATCATTATGATTTTCTTGCCTTTGAGCTGCAAACTTTGACTTGTTCTTCAAAGGAACTGATACACCAATAGATTCCTTCCAAATACTCGCTCCCATTTCCTTCAAGTGCACTTTCATTTCTATTCTCCATGTAGAATAATTTTCCTCATCAAAGATTGGAACTTCATCATCCATTTGTGTGTCCATGGATCTCCTCCAAGCTTGTTAAGGCTTATAGTGAAGGCCCTCTCTGATACCAATTGTTGGACACACCGACCACACTTAGGGGTGGGGGGGGGGGGAATGAGTGTTGGGATTGTTTACAAACTTCCCTTCACAAAACTCCTTAGTTAGCAATCACCATTTACTCATTACTTATTGCCATCATTTATAACCAGTTTAGACGTGAATATACATCAGAAACATATACCAACAACATATATCATCAATAAGTCATCATCACAAGGAACACAAAGAACACAAGATGTACGTACAATTTTCTTTTTATTGCAGACTATAATCCTTGGGTTATCAACAACAACTGAATAGAGTTACAAATCCACAAGAGTAACAACTCTACAATGCAACACTCAACTTACACAACTCAGCACCAACTGAGAAGAGACATCAACCCTCAACAGATACCAATCTATCAACATGTACACGACTGGTCAGTAGTGAAGCACACATATGTACATGCACTACCGATAGTACAACTCGCGTATGTACACAACCTGTTTGTACTACAACCTACGTATGACTTCTGAGTTTATTAGGGTTTTCTCTTTATGACAAACTTAGATCCTTTGCAGTCTTCAACCACATTCACTTTTGTCTTTCACTGTCCAATCTAAACCATAATCAATCATGACACTTCCATACTCTCCAACAACTTGTTCATGCTCCTTAACCATACAATATGAATGCTTCTCAATCATGTATAAGCAACAAGTATACTATGGCAGTCATATAATTATTGAAACATAAGAGTGTTGCTCACTCCATCAACTAACACTTATCATTGGAGATCATAACTTTTTATAATAACAATTTTTAGTGTTGAAGAGTTAAGAATTAGTACAATGGAAAATAATATTTATTCATATGTAAGGTTTTTTTTGAAAATTGTTTTTAGTTAGAATGAATATGTATAATGAACTATCTATGCAATTATAGTTTCAATTTTATAATTATAGTTTCAACCATATTGAACATTGTAATTTATAAAAATAAACATGATGATGATAACCATCTTATAACAAACATAAACAACATTTAAAATACACATTTATATTCGCTAGTTAACATCTTCTAATTATATATACCTCTAACACATATAAATGTCATTAATTAGCTAGCACACATATCTAATAATTTAACAAGGCATCATCATTGTGATCACATCTAACACAAGACAAGTGTTTTCTAACATCATCATCACACACATCTAACAAACATCGTTTAACATACACATCTATCAAGCACATTTAACAAACATATCCAACATGACCTAACAATATACACATCAACATATAAATTAAATACATCATCAACATGATCAATAGAAAGAAAAACACCATATATATATATATATAT